>OX463771.1:12672086-12854524 GCA_949825005.1 Gasteruption jaculator | reverse complement strand
AACCCTAGCAAAACCCTAGCAAAACCCTAGCAAAACCCTAGCAAAACCCTAGCAAAACCCTAGCAAAACCCTAGCAAAACCCTAGCAAAACCCTAGCAAAACCCTAGCAGAACCCTAGCAAAACCCTAGCAAAACCCTAGCAAAACCCTAGCAAAACCCTAGCAAAACCCTAGCAAAACCCTAGCAAAACCCTAGCAAAACCCTAGCAAAACCCTAGCAAAACCCTAGCAAAACCCTAGCAAAACCCTAGCAAAACCCTAGCAAAACCCTAGCAAAACCCTAGCAAAACCCTAGCAAAACCCTAGCAAAACCCTAGCGAAACCCTAGCAAAACCCTAGCAAAACCCTAGCAAAACCCTAGCAAAACCCTAGCAAAACCCTAGCAAAACCCTAGCAAAACCCTAGCAAAACCCTAGCAAAACCCTAGCAAAACCCTAGCAAAACCCTAGCAAAACCCTAGCAAAACCCTAGCAAAACCCTAGCAAAACCCTAGCAAAACCCTAGCAAAACCCTAGCAAAACCCTAGCAAAACCCTAGCAAAACCCTAGCAAAACCCTAGCAAAACCCTAGCAAAACCCTAGCAAAACCCTAGCAAAACCCTAGCAAAACCCTAGCAAAACCCTAGCAAAACCCTAGCAAAACCCTAGCAAAACCCTAGCAAAACCCTAGCAAAACCCTAGCAAAACCCTAGCAAAACCCTAGCAAAACCCTAGCAAAACCCTAGCAAAACCCTAGCAAAACCCTAGCAAAACCCTAGCAAAACCCTAGCAAAACCCTAGCAAAACCCTAGCAAAACCCTAGCAAAACCCTAGCAAAACCCTAGCAAAACCCTAGCAAAACCCTAGCAAAACCCTAGCAACTTCCGGTTGTCGGAGAGAGTCGGGACTGGTCTCATTCGACTCAGAAGGGGTCCTATATGCTAAATCCATAATCACTTGCCACCGAAAATCCAAAAAAATTGACAGCTGTCAACTAAAATACTTTGATCGCCAAAATACAAGAGTAAAGTCCAAAAAATTCAGGATTCTACCTAAGTGGGTTGTATTCCACAGCTCACGGGCTATCTAAAAATCGAATTTCCAAATTTGACAGTTCCAAAAAATTTTGAACTTTTTCGAGATATACAACTTCCGGTTGTCGGAGAGAGTCGAGACTGGTCTCATTCGACTCAGAAGGGGTCCTATATGCTAAATCCACAGTCACTTTCCACCGAAAATCCAAAAAAAATGACAGCTGTCAACTAAAATACTTTGATCGCCAAAATACAAGAGTAAAGTCCAAAAAATTCAGGATTCTACCTAAGTGGGTTGTATTCCACAGCTCACGGGCTATCTAAAAATCGAATTTCCAAATTTGACAGTTCCAAAAAATTTTGAACTTTTTCGAGATATACAACTTCCGGTTGTCGGAGAGAGTCGGGACTGGTCTCATTCGACTCAGAAGGGGTCCTATATGCTAAATCCATAATCACTTGCCACCGAAAATCCAAAAAAATTGACAGCTGTCAACTAAAATACTTTGATCGCCAAAATACAAGAGTAAAGTTCAAAAAATTCAGGATTCTACCTAAGTGGGTTGTATTCCACAGCTCACGGGCTATCTAAAAATCGAATTTCCAAATTTGACAGTTCCAAAAAATTTTGGACTTTTTCGAGATATGCAACTTCCGGTTGTCGGAGAGAGTCGGGACTGGTCTCATTCGACTCAGAAGGGGTCCCATATGCAGGGTACCAAATTTCAGCCCGATCGGTCAATTTTGAGTTTGTGAAAAATTTGGATCTCGAAAAAAATTTTGAAAATCAAAATTTTGACACTTCCCGACGTCGTAGGAGGCTGCGCGACAGCTCATTCGAAGCGTATTTAGAGCCCCTATAACATATCCAAAATTCAGACGATTCCGTCGATGGAACACCCTAGTAACCTAGCAAAACCCTAGCAAAACCCTAGCAAAACCCTAGTAACCTAGCAAAACCCTAGCAAAACCCTAGCAAAACCCTAGCAAAACCGAAAATCCAAAAAAAATGACAGCTGTCAACTAAAATACTTTGATCGCCAAAATACAAGAGTAAAGTCCAAAAAATTCAGGATTCTACCTAAGTGGGTTGTATTCCACAGCTCACGGGCTATCTAAAAATCGAATTTCCAAATTTGACAGTTCCAAAAAATTTTGAACTTTTTCGAGATATACAACTTCCGGTTGTCGGAGAGAGTCGGGACTGGTCTCATTCGACTCAGAAGGGGTCCTATATGCTAAATCCATAATCACTTGCCACCGAAACTCCAAAAAAATTGACAGCTGTCAACTAAAATACTTTGATCGCCAAAATACAAGAGTAAAGTCCAAAAAATTCAGGATTCTACCTAAGTGGGTTGTATTCCACAGCTCACGGGCTATCTAAAAATCGAATTTCCAAATTTGACAGTTCCAAAAAATTTTGGACTTTTTCGAGATATGCAACTTCCGGTTGTCGGAGAGAGTCGGGACTGGTCTCATTCGACTCAGAAGGGGTCCTATATGCTAAATCCATAATCACTTGCCACCGAAAATCCAAAAAAATTGACAGCTGTCAACTAAAATACTTTGATCGCCAAAATACAAGAGTAAAGTCCAAAAAATTCAGGATTCTACCTAAGTGGGTTGTATTCCACAGCTCACGGGCTATCTAAAAATCGAATTTCCAAATTTGACAGTTCCAAAAAATTTTGAACTTTTTCGAGATATACAACTTCCGGTTGTCGGAGAGAGTCGAGACTGGTCTCATTCGACTCAGAAGGGGTCCTATATGCTAAATCCACAGTCACTTTCCACCGAAAATCCAAAAAAAATGACAGCTGTCAACTAAAATACTTTGATCGCCAAAATACAAGAGTAAAGTCCAAAAAATTCAGGATTCTACCTAAGTGGGTTGTATTCCACAGCTCACGGGCTATCTAAAAATCGAATTTCCAAATTTGACAGTTCCAAAAAATTTTGAACTTTTTCGAGATATACAACTTCCGGTTGTCGGAGAGAGTCGGGACTGGTCTCATTCGACTCAGAAGGGGTCCTATATGCTAAATCCATAATCACTTGCCACCGAAAATCCAAAAAAATTGACAGCTGTCAACTAAAATACTTTGATCGCCAAAATACAAGAGTAAAGTTCAAAAAATTCAGGATTCTACCTAAGTGGGTTGTATTCCACAGCTCACGGGCTATCTAAAAATCGAATTTCCAAATTTGACAGTTCCAAAAAATTTTGGACTTTTTCGAGATATGCAACTTCCGGTTGTCGGAGAGAGTCGGGACTGGTCTCATTCGACTCAGAAGGGGTCCCATATGCAGGGTACCAAATTTCAGCCCGATCGGTCAATTTTGAGTTTGTGAAAAATTTGGATCTCGAAAAAAATTTTGAAAATCAAAATTTTGACACTTCCCGACGTCGTAGGAGGCTGCGCGACAGCTCATTCGAAGCGTATTTAGAGCCCCTATAACATATCCAAAATTCAGACGATTCCGTCGATGGAACACCCTAGTAACCTAGCAAAACCCTAGCAAAACCCTAGCAAAACCCTAGCAAAACCCTAGCAAAACCCTAGCAAAACCCTAGCGAAACCCTAGCAAAACCCTAGCAAAACCCTAGCAAAACCCTAGCAAAACCCTAGCAAAACCCTAGCAAAACCCTAGCAAAACCCTAGCAAAACCCTAGCGAAACCCTAGCAAAACCCTAGCGGAACCCTAGCAAAACCCTAGCGAAACCCTAGCAAAACCCTAGCAAAACCCTAGCAAAACCCTAGCAAAACCCTAGCCCGATCGGTCAATTTTGAGTTTGTGAAAAATTTGGATCTCGAAAAAAATTTTGAAAATCAAAATTTTGACACTTCCCGACGTCGTAGGAGGCTGCGCGACAGCTCATTCGAAGCGTATTTAGAGCCCCTATAACATATCCAAAATTCAGACGATTCCGTCGATGGAACACCCTAGTAACCTAGCAAAACCCTAGCGAAACCCTAGCAAAACCCTAGCAAAACCCTAGCGAAACCCTAGCAAAACCCTAGCAAAACCCTAGCGAAACCCTAGCGAAACCCTAGCGAAACCCTAGCGAAACCCTAGCGAAACCCTAGCAAAACCCTAGCGAAACCCTAGCGAAACCCTAGCGAAACCCTAGCAAAACCCTAGCGAAACCCTAGCAAAACCCTAGCGAAACCCTAGCGAAACCCTAGCGGAACCCAGCGGAACCCAGCGGAACCCTAGCGAAACCCTAGCGGAACCCTAGCAAAACCCTAGCGAAACCCTAGCGGAACCCTAGCGAAACCCTAGCGAAACCCTAGCGAAACCCTAGCGAAACCCTAGCGAAACCCTAGCGAAACCCTAGCGAAACCCTAGCAAAACCCTAGCAAAACCCTAGCAAAACCCTAGCGAAACCCTAGCGAAACCCTAGCGAAACCCTAGCGAAACCCTAGCAAAACCCTAGCGAAACCCTAGCGAAACCCTAGCAAAACCCTAGCGAAACCCTAGCAAAACCCTAGCAAAACCCTAGCGGAACCCTAGCAAAACCCTAGCGAAACCCTAGCAAAACCCTAGCAAAACCCTAGCGAAACCCTAGCGAAACCCTAGCAAAACCCTAGCAAAACCCTAGCAAAACCCTAGCGGAACCCTAGCAAAACCCTAGCGGAACCCTAGCGAAACCCTAGCGAAACCCTAGCGAAACCCTAGCAAAACCCTAGCAAAACCCTAGCGAAACCCTAGCAAAACCCTAGCAAAACCCTAGCAAAACCCTAGCAAAACCCTAGCGAAACCCTAGCGTATTTAGAGCCCCTATAACATATCCAAAATTCAGACGATTCCGTCGATGGAACACCCTAGTAACCTAGCAAAACCCTAGCAAAACCCTAGCAAAACCCTAGTAACCTAGCAAAACCCTAGCAAAACCCTAGCAAAACCCTAGCAAAACCGAAAATCCAAAAAAAATGACAGCTGTCAACTAAAATACTTTGATCGCCAAAATACAAGAGTAAAGTCCAAAAAATTCAGGATTCTACCTAAGTGGGTTGTATTCCACAGCTCACGGGCTATCTAAAAATCGAATTTCCAAATTTGACAGTTCCAAAAAATTTTGAACTTTTTCGAGATATACAACTTCCGGTTGTCGGAGAGAGTCGGGACTGGTCTCATTCGACTCAGAAGGGGTCCTATATGCTAAATCCATAATCACTTGCCACCGAAACTCCAAAAAAATTGACAGCTGTCAACTAAAATACTTTGATCGCCAAAATACAAGAGTAAAGTCCAAAAAATTCAGGATTCTACCTAAGTGGGTTGTATTCCACAGCTCACGGGCTATCTAAAAATCGAATTTCCAAATTTGACAGTTCCAAAAAATTTTGGACTTTTTCGAGATATGCAACTTCCGGTTGTCGGAGAGAGTCGGGACTGGTCTCATTCGACTCAGAAGGGGTCCTATATGCTAAATCCATAATCACTTGCCACCGAAAATCCAAAAAAATTGACAGCTGTCAACTAAAATACTTTGATCGCCAAAATACAAGAGTAAAGTCCAAAAAATTCAGGATTCTACCTAAGTGGGTTGTATTCCACAGCTCACGGGCTATCTAAAAATCGAATTTCCAAATTTGACAGTTCCAAAAAATTTTGAACTTTTTCGAGATATACAACTTCCGGTTGTCGGAGAGAGTCGAGACTGGTCTCATTCGACTCAGAAGGGGTCCTATATGCTAAATCCACAGTCACTTTCCACCGAAAATCCAAAAAAAATGACAGCTGTCAACTAAAATACTTTGATCGCCAAAATACAAGAGTAAAGTCCAAAAAATTCAGGATTCTACCTAAGTGGGTTGTATTCCACAGCTCACGGGCTATCTAAAAATCGAATTTCCAAATTTGACAGTTCCAAAAAATTTTGAACTTTTTCGAGATATACAACTTCCGGTTGTCGGAGAGAGTCGGGACTGGTCTCATTCGACTCAGAAGGGGTCCTATATGCTAAATCCATAATCACTTGCCACCGAAAATCCAAAAAAATTGACAGCTGTCAACTAAAATACTTTGATCGCCAAAATACAAGAGTAAAGTTCAAAAAATTCAGGATTCTACCTAAGTGGGTTGTATTCCACAGCTCACGGGCTATCTAAAAATCGAATTTCCAAATTTGACAGTTCCAAAAAATTTTGGACTTTTTCGAGATATGCAACTTCCGGTTGTCGGAGAGAGTCGGGACTGGTCTCATTCGACTCAGAAGGGGTCCCATATGCAGGGTACCAAATTTCAGCCCGATCGGTCAATTTTGAGTTTGTGAAAAATTTGGATCTCGAAAAAAATTTTGAAAATCAAAATTTTGACACTTCCCGACGTCGTAGGAGGCTGCGCGACAGCTCATTCGAAGCGTATTTAGAGCCCCTATAACATATCCAAAATTCAGACGATTCCGTCGATGGAACACCCTAGTAACCTAGCAAAACCCTAGCAAAACCCTAGCAAAACCCTAGTAACCTAGCAAAACCCTAGCAAAACCCTAGCAAAACCCTAGCAAAACCGAAAATCCAAAAAAAATGACAGCTGTCAACTAAAATACTTTGATCGCCAAAATACAAGAGTAAAGTCCAAAAAATTCAGGATTCTACCTAAGTGGGTTGTATTCCACAGCTCACGGGCTATCTAAAAATCGAATTTCCAAATTTGACAGTTCCAAAAAATTTTGAACTTTTTCGAGATATACAACTTCCGGTTGTCGGAGAGAGTCGGGACTGGTCTCATTCGACTCAGAAGGGGTCCTATATGCTAAATCCATAATCACTTGCCACCGAAACTCCAAAAAAATTGACAGCTGTCAACTAAAATACTTTGATCGCCAAAATACAAGAGTAAAGTCCAAAAAATTCAGGATTCTACCTAAGTGGGTTGTATTCCACAGCTCACGGGCTATCTAAAAATCGAATTTCCAAATTTGACAGTTCCAAAAAATTTTGGACTTTTTCGAGATATGCAACTTCCGGTTGTCGGAGAGAGTCGGGACTGGTCTCATTCGACTCAGAAGGGGTCCTATATGCTAAATCCATAATCACTTGCCACCGAAAATCCAAAAAAATTGACAGCTGTCAACTAAAATACTTTGATCGCCAAAATACAAGAGTAAAGTCCAAAAAATTCAGGATTCTACCTAAGTGGGTTGTATTCCACAGCTCACGGGCTATCTAAAAATCGAATTTCCAAATTTGACAGTTCCAAAAAATTTTGAACTTTTTCGAGATATACAACTTCCGGTTGTCGGAGAGAGTCGAGACTGGTCTCATTCGACTCAGAAGGGGTCCTATATGCTAAATCCACAGTCACTTTCCACCGAAAATCCAAAAAAAATGACAGCTGTCAACTAAAATACTTTGATCGCCAAAATACAAGAGTAAAGTCCAAAAAATTCAGGATTCTACCTAAGTGGGTTGTATTCCACAGCTCACGGGCTATCTAAAAATCGAATTTCCAAATTTGACAGTTCCAAAAAATTTTGAACTTTTTCGAGATATACAACTTCCGGTTGTCGGAGAGAGTCGGGACTGGTCTCATTCGACTCAGAAGGGGTCCTATATGCTAAATCCATAATCACTTGCCACCGAAAATCCAAAAAAATTGACAGCTGTCAACTAAAATACTTTGATCGCCAAAATACAAGAGTAAAGTTCAAAAAATTCAGGATTCTACCTAAGTGGGTTGTATTCCACAGCTCACGGGCTATCTAAAAATCGAATTTCCAAATTTGACAGTTCCAAAAAATTTTGGACTTTTTCGAGATATGCAACTTCCGGTTGTCGGAGAGAGTCGGGACTGGTCTCATTCGACTCAGAAGGGGTCCCATATGCAGGGTACCAAATTTCAGCCCGATCGGTCAATTTTGAGTTTGTGAAAAATTTGGATCTCGAAAAAAATTTTGAAAATCAAAATTTTGACACTTCCCGACGTCGTAGGAGGCTGCGCGACAGCTCATTCGAAGCGTATTTAGAGCCCCTATAACATATCCAAAATTCAGACGATTCCGTCGATGGAACACCCTAGTAACCTAGCAAAACCCTAGCAAAACCCTAGCAAAACCCTAGTAACCTAGCAAAACCCTAGCAAAACCCTAGCAAAACCCTAGCAAAACCGAAAATCCAAAAAAAATGACAGCTGTCAACTAAAATACTTTGATCGCCAAAATACAAGAGTAAAGTCCAAAAAATTCAGGATTCTACCTAAGTGGGTTGTATTCCACAGCTCACGGGCTATCTAAAAATCGAATTTCCAAATTTGACAGTTCCAAAAAATTTTGAACTTTTTCGAGATATACAACTTCCGGTTGTCGGAGAGAGTCGGGACTGGTCTCATTCGACTCAGAAGGGGTCCTATATGCTAAATCCATAATCACTTGCCACCGAAACTCCAAAAAAATTGACAGCTGTCAACTAAAATACTTTGATCGCCAAAATACAAGAGTAAAGTCCAAAAAATTCAGGATTCTACCTAAGTGGGTTGTATTCCACAGCTCACGGGCTATCTAAAAATCGAATTTCCAAATTTGACAGTTCCAAAAAATTTTGGACTTTTTCGAGATATGCAACTTCCGGTTGTCGGAGAGAGTCGGGACTGGTCTCATTCGACTCAGAAGGGGTCCTATATGCTAAATCCATAATCACTTGCCACCGAAAATCCAAAAAAATTGACAGCTGTCAACTAAAATACTTTGATCGCCAAAATACAAGAGTAAAGTCCAAAAAATTCAGGATTCTACCTAAGTGGGTTGTATTCCACAGCTCACGGGCTATCTAAAAATCGAATTTCCAAATTTGACAGTTCCAAAAAATTTTGAACTTTTTCGAGATATACAACTTCCGGTTGTCGGAGAGAGTCGAGACTGGTCTCATTCGACTCAGAAGGGGTCCTATATGCTAAATCCACAGTCACTTTCCACCGAAAATCCAAAAAAAATGACAGCTGTCAACTAAAATACTTTGATCGCCAAAATACAAGAGTAAAGTCCAAAAAATTCAGGATTCTACCTAAGTGGGTTGTATTCCACAGCTCACGGGCTATCTAAAAATCGAATTTCCAAATTTGACAGTTCCAAAAAATTTTGAACTTTTTCGAGATATACAACTTCCGGTTGTCGGAGAGAGTCGGGACTGGTCTCATTCGACTCAGAAGGGGTCCTATATGCTAAATCCATAATCACTTGCCACCGAAAATCCAAAAAAATTGACAGCTGTCAACTAAAATACTTTGATCGCCAAAATACAAGAGTAAAGTTCAAAAAATTCAGGATTCTACCTAAGTGGGTTGTATTCCACAGCTCACGGGCTATCTAAAAATCGAATTTCCAAATTTGACAGTTCCAAAAAATTTTGGACTTTTTCGAGATATGCAACTTCCGGTTGTCGGAGAGAGTCGGGACTGGTCTCATTCGACTCAGAAGGGGTCCCATATGCAGGGTACCAAATTTCAGCCCGATCGGTCAATTTTGAGTTTGTGAAAAATTTGGATCTCGAAAAAAATTTTGAAAATCAAAATTTTGACACTTCCCGACGTCGTAGGAGGCTGCGCGACAGCTCATTCGAAGCGTATTTAGAGCCCCTATAACATATCCAAAATTCAGACGATTCCGTCGATGGAACACCCTAGTAACCTAGCAAAACCCTAGCAAAACCCTAGCAAAACCCTAGTAACCTAGCAAAACCCTAGCAAAACCCTAGCAAAACCCTAGCAAAACCGAAAATCCAAAAAAAATGACAGCTGTCAACTAAAATACTTTGATCGCCAAAATACAAGAGTAAAGTCCAAAAAATTCAGGATTCTACCTAAGTGGGTTGTATTCCACAGCTCACGGGCTATCTAAAAATCGAATTTCCAAATTTGACAGTTCCAAAAAATTTTGAACTTTTTCGAGATATACAACTTCCGGTTGTCGGAGAGAGTCGGGACTGGTCTCATTCGACTCAGAAGGGGTCCTATATGCTAAATCCATAATCACTTGCCACCGAAACTCCAAAAAAATTGACAGCTGTCAACTAAAATACTTTGATCGCCAAAATACAAGAGTAAAGTCCAAAAAATTCAGGATTCTACCTAAGTGGGTTGTATTCCACAGCTCACGGGCTATCTAAAAATCGAATTTCCAAATTTGACAGTTCCAAAAAATTTTGGACTTTTTCGAGATATGCAACTTCCGGTTGTCGGAGAGAGTCGGGACTGGTCTCATTCGACTCAGAAGGGGTCCTATATGCTAAATCCATAATCACTTGCCACCGAAAATCCAAAAAAATTGACAGCTGTCAACTAAAATACTTTGATCGCCAAAATACAAGAGTAAAGTCCAAAAAATTCAGGATTCTACCTAAGTGGGTTGTATTCCACAGCTCACGGGCTATCTAAAAATCGAATTTCCAAATTTGACAGTTCCAAAAAATTTTGAACTTTTTCGAGATATACAACTTCCGGTTGTCGGAGAGAGTCGAGACTGGTCTCATTCGACTCAGAAGGGGTCCTATATGCTAAATCCACAGTCACTTTCCACCGAAAATCCAAAAAAAATGACAGCTGTCAACTAAAATACTTTGATCGCCAAAATACAAGAGTAAAGTCCAAAAAATTCAGGATTCTACCTAAGTGGGTTGTATTCCACAGCTCACGGGCTATCTAAAAATCGAATTTCCAAATTTGACAGTTCCAAAAAATTTTGAACTTTTTCGAGATATACAACTTCCGGTTGTCGGAGAGAGTCGGGACTGGTCTCATTCGACTCAGAAGGGGTCCTATATGCTAAATCCATAATCACTTGCCACCGAAAATCCAAAAAAATTGACAGCTGTCAACTAAAATACTTTGATCGCCAAAATACAAGAGTAAAGTTCAAAAAATTCAGGATTCTACCTAAGTGGGTTGTATTCCACAGCTCACGGGCTATCTAAAAATCGAATTTCCAAATTTGACAGTTCCAAAAAATTTTGGACTTTTTCGAGATATGCAACTTCCGGTTGTCGGAGAGAGTCGGGACTGGTCTCATTCGACTCAGAAGGGGTCCCATATGCAGGGTACCAAATTTCAGCCCGATCGGTCAATTTTGAGTTTGTGAAAAATTTGGATCTCGAAAAAAATTTTGAAAATCAAAATTTTGACACTTCCCGACGTCGTAGGAGGCTGCGCGACAGCTCATTCGAAGCGTATTTAGAGCCCCTATAACATATCCAAAATTCAGACGATTCCGTCGATGGAACACCCTAGTAACCTAGCAAAACCCTAGCAAAACCCTAGCAAAACCCTAGTAACCTAGCAAAACCCTAGCAAAACCCTAGCAAAACCCTAGCAAAACCGAAAATCCAAAAAAAATGACAGCTGTCAACTAAAATACTTTGATCGCCAAAATACAAGAGTAAAGTCCAAAAAATTCAGGATTCTACCTAAGTGGGTTGTATTCCACAGCTCACGGGCTATCTAAAAATCGAATTTCCAAATTTGACAGTTCCAAAAAATTTTGAACTTTTTCGAGATATACAACTTCCGGTTGTCGGAGAGAGTCGGGACTGGTCTCATTCGACTCAGAAGGGGTCCTATATGCTAAATCCATAATCACTTGCCACCGAAACTCCAAAAAAATTGACAGCTGTCAACTAAAATACTTTGATCGCCAAAATACAAGAGTAAAGTCCAAAAAATTCAGGATTCTACCTAAGTGGGTTGTATTCCACAGCTCACGGGCTATCTAAAAATCGAATTTCCAAATTTGACAGTTCCAAAAAATTTTGGACTTTTTCGAGATATGCAACTTCCGGTTGTCGGAGAGAGTCGGGACTGGTCTCATTCGACTCAGAAGGGGTCCTATATGCTAAATCCATAATCACTTGCCACCGAAAATCCAAAAAAATTGACAGCTGTCAACTAAAATACTTTGATCGCCAAAATACAAGAGTAAAGTCCAAAAAATTCAGGATTCTACCTAAGTGGGTTGTATTCCACAGCTCACGGGCTATCTAAAAATCGAATTTCCAAATTTGACAGTTCCAAAAAATTTTGAACTTTTTCGAGATATACAACTTCCGGTTGTCGGAGAGAGTCGAGACTGGTCTCATTCGACTCAGAAGGGGTCCTATATGCTAAATCCACAGTCACTTTCCACCGAAAATCCAAAAAAAATGACAGCTGTCAACTAAAATACTTTGATCGCCAAAATACAAGAGTAAAGTCCAAAAAATTCAGGATTCTACCTAAGTGGGTTGTATTCCACAGCTCACGGGCTATCTAAAAATCGAATTTCCAAATTTGACAGTTCCAAAAAATTTTGAACTTTTTCGAGATATACAACTTCCGGTTGTCGGAGAGAGTCGGGACTGGTCTCATTCGACTCAGAAGGGGTCCTATATGCTAAATCCATAATCACTTGCCACCGAAAATCCAAAAAAATTGACAGCTGTCAACTAAAATACTTTGATCGCCAAAATACAAGAGTAAAGTTCAAAAAATTCAGGATTCTACCTAAGTGGGTTGTATTCCACAGCTCACGGGCTATCTAAAAATCGAATTTCCAAATTTGACAGTTCCAAAAAATTTTGGACTTTTTCGAGATATGCAACTTCCGGTTGTCGGAGAGAGTCGGGACTGGTCTCATTCGACTCAGAAGGGGTCCCATATGCAGGGTACCAAATTTCAGCCCGATCGGTCAATTTTGAGTTTGTGAAAAATTTGGATCTCGAAAAAAATTTTGAAAATCAAAATTTTGACACTTCCCGACGTCGTAGGAGGCTGCGCGACAGCTCATTCGAAGCGTATTTAGAGCCCCTATAACATATCCAAAATTCAGACGATTCCGTCGATGGAACACCCTAGTAACCTAGCAAAACCCTAGCAAAACCCTAGCAAAACCCTAGTAACCTAGCAAAACCCTAGCAAAACCCTAGCAAAACCCTAGCAAAACCGAAAATCCAAAAAAAATGACAGCTGTCAACTAAAATACTTTGATCGCCAAAATACAAGAGTAAAGTCCAAAAAATTCAGGATTCTACCTAAGTGGGTTGTATTCCACAGCTCACGGGCTATCTAAAAATCGAATTTCCAAATTTGACAGTTCCAAAAAATTTTGAACTTTTTCGAGATATACAACTTCCGGTTGTCGGAGAGAGTCGGGACTGGTCTCATTCGACTCAGAAGGGGTCCTATATGCTAAATCCATAATCACTTGCCACCGAAACTCCAAAAAAATTGACAGCTGTCAACTAAAATACTTTGATCGCCAAAATACAAGAGTAAAGTCCAAAAAATTCAGGATTCTACCTAAGTGGGTTGTATTCCACAGCTCACGGGCTATCTAAAAATCGAATTTCCAAATTTGACAGTTCCAAAAAATTTTGGACTTTTTCGAGATATGCAACTTCCGGTTGTCGGAGAGAGTCGGGACTGGTCTCATTCGACTCAGAAGGGGTCCTATATGCTAAATCCATAATCACTTGCCACCGAAAATCCAAAAAAATTGACAGCTGTCAACTAAAATACTTTGATCGCCAAAATACAAGAGTAAAGTCCAAAAAATTCAGGATTCTACCTAAGTGGGTTGTATTCCACAGCTCACGGGCTATCTAAAAATCGAATTTCCAAATTTGACAGTTCCAAAAAATTTTGAACTTTTTCGAGATATACAACTTCCGGTTGTCGGAGAGAGTCGAGACTGGTCTCATTCGACTCAGAAGGGGTCCTATATGCTAAATCCACAGTCACTTTCCACCGAAAATCCAAAAAAAATGACAGCTGTCAACTAAAATACTTTGATCGCCAAAATACAAGAGTAAAGTCCAAAAAATTCAGGATTCTACCTAAGTGGGTTGTATTCCACAGCTCACGGGCTATCTAAAAATCGAATTTCCAAATTTGACAGTTCCAAAAAATTTTGAACTTTTTCGAGATATACAACTTCCGGTTGTCGGAGAGAGTCGGGACTGGTCTCATTCGACTCAGAAGGGGTCCTATATGCTAAATCCATAATCACTTGCCACCGAAAATCCAAAAAAATTGACAGCTGTCAACTAAAATACTTTGATCGCCAAAATACAAGAGTAAAGTTCAAAAAATTCAGGATTCTACCTAAGTGGGTTGTATTCCACAGCTCACGGGCTATCTAAAAATCGAATTTCCAAATTTGACAGTTCCAAAAAATTTTGGACTTTTTCGAGATATGCAACTTCCGGTTGTCGGAGAGAGTCGGGACTGGTCTCATTCGACTCAGAAGGGGTCCCATATGCAGGGTACCAAATTTCAGCCCGATCGGTCAATTTTGAGTTTGTGAAAAATTTGGATCTCGAAAAAAATTTTGAAAATCAAAATTTTGACACTTCCCGACGTCGTAGGAGGCTGCGCGACAGCTCATTCGAAGCGTATTTAGAGCCCCTATAACATATCCAAAATTCAGACGATTCCGTCGATGGAACACCCTAGTAACCTAGCAAAACCCTAGCAAAACCCTAGCAAAACCCTAGTAACCTAGCAAAACCCTAGCAAAACCCTAGCAAAACCCTAGCAAAACCGAAAATCCAAAAAAAATGACAGCTGTCAACTAAAATACTTTGATCGCCAAAATACAAGAGTAAAGTCCAAAAAATTCAGGATTCTACCTAAGTGGGTTGTATTCCACAGCTCACGGGCTATCTAAAAATCGAATTTCCAAATTTGACAGTTCCAAAAAATTTTGAACTTTTTCGAGATATACAACTTCCGGTTGTCGGAGAGAGTCGGGACTGGTCTCATTCGACTCAGAAGGGGTCCTATATGCTAAATCCATAATCACTTGCCACCGAAACTCCAAAAAAATTGACAGCTGTCAACTAAAATACTTTGATCGCCAAAATACAAGAGTAAAGTCCAAAAAATTCAGGATTCTACCTAAGTGGGTTGTATTCCACAGCTCACGGGCTATCTAAAAATCGAATTTCCAAATTTGACAGTTCCAAAAAATTTTGGACTTTTTCGAGATATGCAACTTCCGGTTGTCGGAGAGAGTCGGGACTGGTCTCATTCGACTCAGAAGGGGTCCTATATGCTAAATCCATAATCACTTGCCACCGAAAATCCAAAAAAATTGACAGCTGTCAACTAAAATACTTTGATCGCCAAAATACAAGAGTAAAGTCCAAAAAATTCAGGATTCTACCTAAGTGGGTTGTATTCCACAGCTCACGGGCTATCTAAAAATCGAATTTCCAAATTTGACAGTTCCAAAAAATTTTGAACTTTTTCGAGATATACAACTTCCGGTTGTCGGAGAGAGTCGAGACTGGTCTCATTCGACTCAGAAGGGGTCCTATATGCTAAATCCACAGTCACTTTCCACCGAAAATCCAAAAAAAATGACAGCTGTCAACTAAAATACTTTGATCGCCAAAATACAAGAGTAAAGTCCAAAAAATTCAGGATTCTACCTAAGTGGGTTGTATTCCACAGCTCACGGGCTATCTAAAAATCGAATTTCCAAATTTGACAGTTCCAAAAAATTTTGAACTTTTTCGAGATATACAACTTCCGGTTGTCGGAGAGAGTCGGGACTGGTCTCATTCGACTCAGAAGGGGTCCTATATGCTAAATCCATAATCACTTGCCACCGAAAATCCAAAAAAATTGACAGCTGTCAACTAAAATACTTTGATCGCCAAAATACAAGAGTAAAGTTCAAAAAATTCAGGATTCTACCTAAGTGGGTTGTATTCCACAGCTCACGGGCTATCTAAAAATCGAATTTCCAAATTTGACAGTTCCAAAAAATTTTGGACTTTTTCGAGATATGCAACTTCCGGTTGTCGGAGAGAGTCGGGACTGGTCTCATTCGACTCAGAAGGGGTCCCATATGCAGGGTACCAAATTTCAGCCCGATCGGTCAATTTTGAGTTTGTGAAAAATTTGGATCTCGAAAAAAATTTTGAAAATCAAAATTTTGACACTTCCCGACGTCGTAGGAGGCTGCGCGACAGCTCATTCGAAGCGTATTTAGAGCCCCTATAACATATCCAAAATTCAGACGATTCCGTCGATGGAACACCCTAGTAACCTAGCAAAACCCTAGCAAAACCCTAGCAAAACCCTAGTAACCTAGCAAAACCCTAGCAAAACCCTAGCAAAACCCTAGCAAAACCGAAAATCCAAAAAAAATGACAGCTGTCAACTAAAATACTTTGATCGCCAAAATACAAGAGTAAAGTCCAAAAAATTCAGGATTCTACCTAAGTGGGTTGTATTCCACAGCTCACGGGCTATCTAAAAATCGAATTTCCAAATTTGACAGTTCCAAAAAATTTTGAACTTTTTCGAGATATACAACTTCCGGTTGTCGGAGAGAGTCGGGACTGGTCTCATTCGACTCAGAAGGGGTCCTATATGCTAAATCCATAATCACTTGCCACCGAAACTCCAAAAAAATTGACAGCTGTCAACTAAAATACTTTGATCGCCAAAATACAAGAGTAAAGTCCAAAAAATTCAGGATTCTACCTAAGTGGGTTGTATTCCACAGCTCACGGGCTATCTAAAAATCGAATTTCCAAATTTGACAGTTCCAAAAAATTTTGGACTTTTTCGAGATATGCAACTTCCGGTTGTCGGAGAGAGTCGGGACTGGTCTCATTCGACTCAGAAGGGGTCCTATATGCTAAATCCATAATCACTTGCCACCGAAAATCCAAAAAAATTGACAGCTGTCAACTAAAATACTTTGATCGCCAAAATACAAGAGTAAAGTCCAAAAAATTCAGGATTCTACCTAAGTGGGTTGTATTCCACAGCTCACGGGCTATCTAAAAATCGAATTTCCAAATTTGACAGTTCCAAAAAATTTTGAACTTTTTCGAGATATACAACTTCCGGTTGTCGGAGAGAGTCGAGACTGGTCTCATTCGACTCAGAAGGGGTCCTATATGCTAAATCCACAGTCACTTTCCACCGAAAATCCAAAAAAAATGACAGCTGTCAACTAAAATACTTTGATCGCCAAAATACAAGAGTAAAGTCCAAAAAATTCAGGATTCTACCTAAGTGGGTTGTATTCCACAGCTCACGGGCTATCTAAAAATCGAATTTCCAAATTTGACAGTTCCAAAAAATTTTGAACTTTTTCGAGATATACAACTTCCGGTTGTCGGAGAGAGTCGGGACTGGTCTCATTCGACTCAGAAGGGGTCCTATATGCTAAATCCATAATCACTTGCCACCGAAAATCCAAAAAAATTGACAGCTGTCAACTAAAATACTTTGATCGCCAAAATACAAGAGTAAAGTTCAAAAAATTCAGGATTCTACCTAAGTGGGTTGTATTCCACAGCTCACGGGCTATCTAAAAATCGAATTTCCAAATTTGACAGTTCCAAAAAATTTTGGACTTTTTCGAGATATGCAACTTCCGGTTGTCGGAGAGAGTCGGGACTGGTCTCATTCGACTCAGAAGGGGTCCCATATGCAGGGTACCAAATTTCAGCCCGATCGGTCAATTTTGAGTTTGTGAAAAATTTGGATCTCGAAAAAAATTTTGAAAATCAAAATTTTGACACTTCCCGACGTCGTAGGAGGCTGCGCGACAGCTCATTCGAAGCGTATTTAGAGCCCCTATAACATATCCAAAATTCAGACGATTCCGTCGATGGAACACCCTAGTAACCTAGCAAAACCCTAGCGGAACCCTAGCAAAACCCTAGCGAAACCCTAGCAAAACCCTAGCAAAACCCTAGCGAAACCCTAGCGAAACCCTAGCAAAACCCTAGCAAAACCCTAGCAAAACCCTAGCGGAACCCTAGCAAAACCCTAGCGGAACCCTAGCGAAACCCTAGCGAAACCCTAGCGAAACCCTAGCAAAACCCTAGCAAAACCCTAGCGAAACCCTAGCAAAACCCTAGCAAAACCCTAGCAAAACCCTAGCAAAACCCTAGCGAAACCCTAGCGTATTTAGAGCCCCTATAACATATCCAAAATTCAGACGATTCCGTCGATGGAACACCCTAGTAACCTAGCAAAACCCTAGCAAAACCCTAGCAAAACCCTAGTAACCTAGCAAAACCCTAGCAAAACCCTAGCAAAACCCTAGCAAAACCGAAAATCCAAAAAAAATGACAGCTGTCAACTAAAATACTTTGATCGCCAAAATACAAGAGTAAAGTCCAAAAAATTCAGGATTCTACCTAAGTGGGTTGTATTCCACAGCTCACGGGCTATCTAAAAATCGAATTTCCAAATTTGACAGTTCCAAAAAATTTTGAACTTTTTCGAGATATACAACTTCCGGTTGTCGGAGAGAGTCGGGACTGGTCTCATTCGACTCAGAAGGGGTCCTATATGCTAAATCCATAATCACTTGCCACCGAAACTCCAAAAAAATTGACAGCTGTCAACTAAAATACTTTGATCGCCAAAATACAAGAGTAAAGTCCAAAAAATTCAGGATTCTACCTAAGTGGGTTGTATTCCACAGCTCACGGGCTATCTAAAAATCGAATTTCCAAATTTGACAGTTCCAAAAAATTTTGGACTTTTTCGAGATATGCAACTTCCGGTTGTCGGAGAGAGTCGGGACTGGTCTCATTCGACTCAGAAGGGGTCCTATATGCTAAATCCATAATCACTTGCCACCGAAAATCCAAAAAAATTGACAGCTGTCAACTAAAATACTTTGATCGCCAAAATACAAGAGTAAAGTCCAAAAAATTCAGGATTCTACCTAAGTGGGTTGTATTCCACAGCTCACGGGCTATCTAAAAATCGAATTTCCAAATTTGACAGTTCCAAAAAATTTTGAACTTTTTCGAGATATACAACTTCCGGTTGTCGGAGAGAGTCGAGACTGGTCTCATTCGACTCAGAAGGGGTCCTATATGCTAAATCCACAGTCACTTTCCACCGAAAATCCAAAAAAAATGACAGCTGTCAACTAAAATACTTTGATCGCCAAAATACAAGAGTAAAGTCCAAAAAATTCAGGATTCTACCTAAGTGGGTTGTATTCCACAGCTCACGGGCTATCTAAAAATCGAATTTCCAAATTTGACAGTTCCAAAAAATTTTGAACTTTTTCGAGATATACAACTTCCGGTTGTCGGAGAGAGTCGGGACTGGTCTCATTCGACTCAGAAGGGGTCCTATATGCTAAATCCATAATCACTTGCCACCGAAAATCCAAAAAAATTGACAGCTGTCAACTAAAATACTTTGATCGCCAAAATACAAGAGTAAAGTTCAAAAAATTCAGGATTCTACCTAAGTGGGTTGTATTCCACAGCTCACGGGCTATCTAAAAATCGAATTTCCAAATTTGACAGTTCCAAAAAATTTTGGACTTTTTCGAGATATGCAACTTCCGGTTGTCGGAGAGAGTCGGGACTGGTCTCATTCGACTCAGAAGGGGTCCCATATGCAGGGTACCAAATTTCAGCCCGATCGGTCAATTTTGAGTTTGTGAAAAATTTGGATCTCGAAAAAAATTTTGAAAATCAAAATTTTGACACTTCCCGACGTCGTAGGAGGCTGCGCGACAGCTCATTCGAAGCGTATTTAGAGCCCCTATAACATATCCAAAATTCAGACGATTCCGTCGATGGAACACCCTAGTAACCTAGCAAAACCCTAGCAAAACCCTAGCAAAACCCTAGTAACCTAGCAAAACCCTAGCAAAACCCTAGCAAAACCCTAGCAAAACCGAAAATCCAAAAAAAATGACAGCTGTCAACTAAAATACTTTGATCGCCAAAATACAAGAGTAAAGTCCAAAAAATTCAGGATTCTACCTAAGTGGGTTGTATTCCACAGCTCACGGGCTATCTAAAAATCGAATTTCCAAATTTGACAGTTCCAAAAAATTTTGAACTTTTTCGAGATATACAACTTCCGGTTGTCGGAGAGAGTCGGGACTGGTCTCATTCGACTCAGAAGGGGTCCTATATGCTAAATCCATAATCACTTGCCACCGAAACTCCAAAAAAATTGACAGCTGTCAACTAAAATACTTTGATCGCCAAAATACAAGAGTAAAGTCCAAAAAATTCAGGATTCTACCTAAGTGGGTTGTATTCCACAGCTCACGGGCTATCTAAAAATCGAATTTCCAAATTTGACAGTTCCAAAAAATTTTGGACTTTTTCGAGATATGCAACTTCCGGTTGTCGGAGAGAGTCGGGACTGGTCTCATTCGACTCAGAAGGGGTCCTATATGCTAAATCCATAATCACTTGCCACCGAAAATCCAAAAAAATTGACAGCTGTCAACTAAAATACTTTGATCGCCAAAATACAAGAGTAAAGTCCAAAAAATTCAGGATTCTACCTAAGTGGGTTGTATTCCACAGCTCACGGGCTATCTAAAAATCGAATTTCCAAATTTGACAGTTCCAAAAAATTTTGAACTTTTTCGAGATATACAACTTCCGGTTGTCGGAGAGAGTCGAGACTGGTCTCATTCGACTCAGAAGGGGTCCTATATGCTAAATCCACAGTCACTTTCCACCGAAAATCCAAAAAAAATGACAGCTGTCAACTAAAATACTTTGATCGCCAAAATACAAGAGTAAAGTCCAAAAAATTCAGGATTCTACCTAAGTGGGTTGTATTCCACAGCTCACGGGCTATCTAAAAATCGAATTTCCAAATTTGACAGTTCCAAAAAATTTTGAACTTTTTCGAGATATACAACTTCCGGTTGTCGGAGAGAGTCGGGACTGGTCTCATTCGACTCAGAAGGGGTCCTATATGCTAAATCCATAATCACTTGCCACCGAAAATCCAAAAAAATTGACAGCTGTCAACTAAAATACTTTGATCGCCAAAATACAAGAGTAAAGTTCAAAAAATTCAGGATTCTACCTAAGTGGGTTGTATTCCACAGCTCACGGGCTATCTAAAAATCGAATTTCCAAATTTGACAGTTCCAAAAAATTTTGGACTTTTTCGAGATATGCAACTTCCGGTTGTCGGAGAGAGTCGGGACTGGTCTCATTCGACTCAGAAGGGGTCCCATATGCAGGGTACCAAATTTCAGCCCGATCGGTCAATTTTGAGTTTGTGAAAAATTTGGATCTCGAAAAAAATTTTGAAAATCAAAATTTTGACACTTCCCGACGTCGTAGGAGGCTGCGCGACAGCTCATTCGAAGCGTATTTAGAGCCCCTATAACATATCCAAAATTCAGACGATTCCGTCGATGGAACACCCTAGTAACCTAGCAAAACCCTAGCAAAACCCTAGCAAAACCCTAGTAACCTAGCAAAACCCTAGCAAAACCCTAGCAAAACCCTAGCAAAACCGAAAATCCAAAAAAAATGACAGCTGTCAACTAAAATACTTTGATCGCCAAAATACAAGAGTAAAGTCCAAAAAATTCAGGATTCTACCTAAGTGGGTTGTATTCCACAGCTCACGGGCTATCTAAAAATCGAATTTCCAAATTTGACAGTTCCAAAAAATTTTGAACTTTTTCGAGATATACAACTTCCGGTTGTCGGAGAGAGTCGGGACTGGTCTCATTCGACTCAGAAGGGGTCCTATATGCTAAATCCATAATCACTTGCCACCGAAACTCCAAAAAAATTGACAGCTGTCAACTAAAATACTTTGATCGCCAAAATACAAGAGTAAAGTCCAAAAAATTCAGGATTCTACCTAAGTGGGTTGTATTCCACAGCTCACGGGCTATCTAAAAATCGAATTTCCAAATTTGACAGTTCCAAAAAATTTTGGACTTTTTCGAGATATGCAACTTCCGGTTGTCGGAGAGAGTCGGGACTGGTCTCATTCGACTCAGAAGGGGTCCTATATGCTAAATCCATAATCACTTGCCACCGAAAATCCAAAAAAATTGACAGCTGTCAACTAAAATACTTTGATCGCCAAAATACAAGAGTAAAGTCCAAAAAATTCAGGATTCTACCTAAGTGGGTTGTATTCCACAGCTCACGGGCTATCTAAAAATCGAATTTCCAAATTTGACAGTTCCAAAAAATTTTGAACTTTTTCGAGATATACAACTTCCGGTTGTCGGAGAGAGTCGAGACTGGTCTCATTCGACTCAGAAGGGGTCCTATATGCTAAATCCACAGTCACTTTCCACCGAAAATCCAAAAAAAATGACAGCTGTCAACTAAAATACTTTGATCGCCAAAATACAAGAGTAAAGTCCAAAAAATTCAGGATTCTACCTAAGTGGGTTGTATTCCACAGCTCACGGGCTATCTAAAAATCGAATTTCCAAATTTGACAGTTCCAAAAAATTTTGAACTTTTTCGAGATATACAACTTCCGGTTGTCGGAGAGAGTCGGGACTGGTCTCATTCGACTCAGAAGGGGTCCTATATGCTAAATCCATAATCACTTGCCACCGAAAATCCAAAAAAATTGACAGCTGTCAACTAAAATACTTTGATCGCCAAAATACAAGAGTAAAGTTCAAAAAATTCAGGATTCTACCTAAGTGGGTTGTATTCCACAGCTCACGGGCTATCTAAAAATCGAATTTCCAAATTTGACAGTTCCAAAAAATTTTGGACTTTTTCGAGATATGCAACTTCCGGTTGTCGGAGAGAGTCGGGACTGGTCTCATTCGACTCAGAAGGGGTCCCATATGCAGGGTACCAAATTTCAGCCCGATCGGTCAATTTTGAGTTTGTGAAAAATTTGGATCTCGAAAAAAATTTTGAAAATCAAAATTTTGACACTTCCCGACGTCGTAGGAGGCTGCGCGACAGCTCATTCGAAGCGTATTTAGAGCCCCTATAACATATCCAAAATTCAGACGATTCCGTCGATGGAACACCCTAGTAACCTAGCAAAACCCTAGCAAAACCCTAGCAAAACCCTAGTAACCTAGCAAAACCCTAGCAAAACCCTAGCAAAACCCTAGCAAAACCGAAAATCCAAAAAAAATGACAGCTGTCAACTAAAATACTTTGATCGCCAAAATACAAGAGTAAAGTCCAAAAAATTCAGGATTCTACCTAAGTGGGTTGTATTCCACAGCTCACGGGCTATCTAAAAATCGAATTTCCAAATTTGACAGTTCCAAAAAATTTTGAACTTTTTCGAGATATACAACTTCCGGTTGTCGGAGAGAGTCGGGACTGGTCTCATTCGACTCAGAAGGGGTCCTATATGCTAAATCCATAATCACTTGCCACCGAAACTCCAAAAAAATTGACAGCTGTCAACTAAAATACTTTGATCGCCAAAATACAAGAGTAAAGTCCAAAAAATTCAGGATTCTACCTAAGTGGGTTGTATTCCACAGCTCACGGGCTATCTAAAAATCGAATTTCCAAATTTGACAGTTCCAAAAAATTTTGGACTTTTTCGAGATATGCAACTTCCGGTTGTCGGAGAGAGTCGGGACTGGTCTCATTCGACTCAGAAGGGGTCCTATATGCTAAATCCATAATCACTTGCCACCGAAAATCCAAAAAAATTGACAGCTGTCAACTAAAATACTTTGATCGCCAAAATACAAGAGTAAAGTCCAAAAAATTCAGGATTCTACCTAAGTGGGTTGTATTCCACAGCTCACGGGCTATCTAAAAATCGAATTTCCAAATTTGACAGTTCCAAAAAATTTTGAACTTTTTCGAGATATACAACTTCCGGTTGTCGGAGAGAGTCGAGACTGGTCTCATTCGACTCAGAAGGGGTCCTATATGCTAAATCCACAGTCACTTTCCACCGAAAATCCAAAAAAAATGACAGCTGTCAACTAAAATACTTTGATCGCCAAAATACAAGAGTAAAGTCCAAAAAATTCAGGATTCTACCTAAGTGGGTTGTATTCCACAGCTCACGGGCTATCTAAAAATCGAATTTCCAAATTTGACAGTTCCAAAAAATTTTGAACTTTTTCGAGATATACAACTTCCGGTTGTCGGAGAGAGTCGGGACTGGTCTCATTCGACTCAGAAGGGGTCCTATATGCTAAATCCATAATCACTTGCCACCGAAAATCCAAAAAAATTGACAGCTGTCAACTAAAATACTTTGATCGCCAAAATACAAGAGTAAAGTTCAAAAAATTCAGGATTCTACCTAAGTGGGTTGTATTCCACAGCTCACGGGCTATCTAAAAATCGAATTTCCAAATTTGACAGTTCCAAAAAATTTTGGACTTTTTCGAGATATGCAACTTCCGGTTGTCGGAGAGAGTCGGGACTGGTCTCATTCGACTCAGAAGGGGTCCCATATGCAGGGTACCAAATTTCAGCCCGATCGGTCAATTTTGAGTTTGTGAAAAATTTGGATCTCGAAAAAAATTTTGAAAATCAAAATTTTGACACTTCCCGACGTCGTAGGAGGCTGCGCGACAGCTCATTCGAAGCGTATTTAGAGCCCCTATAACATATCCAAAATTCAGACGATTCCGTCGATGGAACACCCTAGTAACCTAGCAAAACCCTAGCAAAACCCTAGCAAAACCCTAGTAACCTAGCAAAACCCTAGCAAAACCCTAGCAAAACCCTAGCAAAACCGAAAATCCAAAAAAAATGACAGCTGTCAACTAAAATACTTTGATCGCCAAAATACAAGAGTAAAGTCCAAAAAATTCAGGATTCTACCTAAGTGGGTTGTATTCCACAGCTCACGGGCTATCTAAAAATCGAATTTCCAAATTTGACAGTTCCAAAAAATTTTGAACTTTTTCGAGATATACAACTTCCGGTTGTCGGAGAGAGTCGGGACTGGTCTCATTCGACTCAGAAGGGGTCCTATATGCTAAATCCATAATCACTTGCCACCGAAACTCCAAAAAAATTGACAGCTGTCAACTAAAATACTTTGATCGCCAAAATACAAGAGTAAAGTCCAAAAAATTCAGGATTCTACCTAAGTGGGTTGTATTCCACAGCTCACGGGCTATCTAAAAATCGAATTTCCAAATTTGACAGTTCCAAAAAATTTTGGACTTTTTCGAGATATGCAACTTCCGGTTGTCGGAGAGAGTCGGGACTGGTCTCATTCGACTCAGAAGGGGTCCTATATGCTAAATCCATAATCACTTGCCACCGAAAATCCAAAAAAATTGACAGCTGTCAACTAAAATACTTTGATCGCCAAAATACAAGAGTAAAGTCCAAAAAATTCAGGATTCTACCTAAGTGGGTTGTATTCCACAGCTCACGGGCTATCTAAAAATCGAATTTCCAAATTTGACAGTTCCAAAAAATTTTGAACTTTTTCGAGATATACAACTTCCGGTTGTCGGAGAGAGTCGAGACTGGTCTCATTCGACTCAGAAGGGGTCCTATATGCTAAATCCACAGTCACTTTCCACCGAAAATCCAAAAAAAATGACAGCTGTCAACTAAAATACTTTGATCGCCAAAATACAAGAGTAAAGTCCAAAAAATTCAGGATTCTACCTAAGTGGGTTGTATTCCACAGCTCACGGGCTATCTAAAAATCGAATTTCCAAATTTGACAGTTCCAAAAAATTTTGAACTTTTTCGAGATATACAACTTCCGGTTGTCGGAGAGAGTCGGGACTGGTCTCATTCGACTCAGAAGGGGTCCTATATGCTAAATCCATAATCACTTGCCACCGAAAATCCAAAAAAATTGACAGCTGTCAACTAAAATACTTTGATCGCCAAAATACAAGAGTAAAGTTCAAAAAATTCAGGATTCTACCTAAGTGGGTTGTATTCCACAGCTCACGGGCTATCTAAAAATCGAATTTCCAAATTTGACAGTTCCAAAAAATTTTGGACTTTTTCGAGATATGCAACTTCCGGTTGTCGGAGAGAGTCGGGACTGGTCTCATTCGACTCAGAAGGGGTCCCATATGCAGGGTACCAAATTTCAGCCCGATCGGTCAATTTTGAGTTTGTGAAAAATTTGGATCTCGAAAAAAATTTTGAAAATCAAAATTTTGACACTTCCCGACGTCGTAGGAGGCTGCGCGACAGCTCATTCGAAGCGTATTTAGAGCCCCTATAACATATCCAAAATTCAGACGATTCCGTCGATGGAACACCCTAGTAACCTAGCAAAACCCTAGCAAAACCCTAGTAACCTAGCAAAACCCTAGCAAAACCCTAGCAAAACCCTAGCAAAACCGAAAATCCAAAAAAAATGACAGCTGTCAACTAAAATACTTTGATCGCCAAAATACAAGAGTAAAGTCCAAAAAATTCAGGATTCTACCTAAGTGGGTTGTATTCCACAGCTCACGGGCTATCTAAAAATCGAATTTCCAAATTTGACAGTTCCAAAAAATTTTGAACTTTTTCGAGATATACAACTTCCGGTTGTCGGAGAGAGTCGGGACTGGTCTCATTCGACTCAGAAGGGGTCCTATATGCTAAATCCATAATCACTTGCCACCGAAACTCCAAAAAAATTGACAGCTGTCAACTAAAATACTTTGATCGCCAAAATACAAGAGTAAAGTCCAAAAAATTCAGGATTCTACCTAAGTGGGTTGTATTCCACAGCTCACGGGCTATCTAAAAATCGAATTTCCAAATTTGACAGTTCCAAAAAATTTTGGACTTTTTCGAGATATGCAACTTCCGGTTGTCGGAGAGAGTCGGGACTGGTCTCATTCGACTCAGAAGGGGTCCTATATGCTAAATCCATAATCACTTGCCACCGAAAATCCAAAAAAATTGACAGCTGTCAACTAAAATACTTTGATCGCCAAAATACAAGAGTAAAGTCCAAAAAATTCAGGATTCTACCTAAGTGGGTTGTATTCCACAGCTCACGGGCTATCTAAAAATCGAATTTCCAAATTTGACAGTTCCAAAAAATTTTGAACTTTTTCGAGATATACAACTTCCGGTTGTCGGAGAGAGTCGAGACTGGTCTCATTCGACTCAGAAGGGGTCCTATATGCTAAATCCACAGTCACTTTCCACCGAAAATCCAAAAAAAATGACAGCTGTCAACTAAAATACTTTGATCGCCAAAATACAAGAGTAAAGTCCAAAAAATTCAGGATTCTACCTAAGTGGGTTGTATTCCACAGCTCACGGGCTATCTAAAAATCGAATTTCCAAATTTGACAGTTCCAAAAAATTTTGAACTTTTTCGAGATATACAACTTCCGGTTGTCGGAGAGAGTCGGGACTGGTCTCATTCGACTCAGAAGGGGTCCTATATGCTAAATCCATAATCACTTGCCACCGAAAATCCAAAAAAATTGACAGCTGTCAACTAAAATACTTTGATCGCCAAAATACAAGAGTAAAGTTCAAAAAATTCAGGATTCTACCTAAGTGGGTTGTATTCCACAGCTCACGGGCTATCTAAAAATCGAATTTCCAAATTTGACAGTTCCAAAAAATTTTGGACTTTTTCGAGATATGCAACTTCCGGTTGTCGGAGAGAGTCGGGACTGGTCTCATTCGACTCAGAAGGGGTCCCATATGCAGGGTACCAAATTTCAGCCCGATCGGTCAATTTTGAGTTTGTGAAAAATTTGGATCTCGAAAAAAATTTTGAAAATCAAAATTTTGACACTTCCCGACGTCGTAGGAGGCTGCGCGACAGCTCATTCGAAGCGTATTTAGAGCCCCTATAACATATCCAAAATTCAGACGATTCCGTCGATGGAACACCCTAGTAACCTAGCAAAACCCTAGCAAAACCCTAGCAAAACCCTAGTAACCTAGCAAAACCCTAGCAAAACCCTAGCAAAACCCTAGCAAAACCGAAAATCCAAAAAAAATGACAGCTGTCAACTAAAATACTTTGATCGCCAAAATACAAGAGTAAAGTCCAAAAAATTCAGGATTCTACCTAAGTGGGTTGTATTCCACAGCTCACGGGCTATCTAAAAATCGAATTTCCAAATTTGACAGTTCCAAAAAATTTTGAACTTTTTCGAGATATACAACTTCCGGTTGTCGGAGAGAGTCGGGACTGGTCTCATTCGACTCAGAAGGGGTCCTATATGCTAAATCCATAATCACTTGCCACCGAAACTCCAAAAAAATTGACAGCTGTCAACTAAAATACTTTGATCGCCAAAATACAAGAGTAAAGTCCAAAAAATTCAGGATTCTACCTAAGTGGGTTGTATTCCACAGCTCACGGGCTATCTAAAAATCGAATTTCCAAATTTGACAGTTCCAAAAAATTTTGGACTTTTTCGAGATATGCAACTTCCGGTTGTCGGAGAGAGTCGGGACTGGTCTCATTCGACTCAGAAGGGGTCCTATATGCTAAATCCATAATCACTTGCCACCGAAAATCCAAAAAAATTGACAGCTGTCAACTAAAATACTTTGATCGCCAAAATACAAGAGTAAAGTCCAAAAAATTCAGGATTCTACCTAAGTGGGTTGTATTCCACAGCTCACGGGCTATCTAAAAATCGAATTTCCAAATTTGACAGTTCCAAAAAATTTTGAACTTTTTCGAGATATACAACTTCCGGTTGTCGGAGAGAGTCGAGACTGGTCTCATTCGACTCAGAAGGGGTCCTATATGCTAAATCCACAGTCACTTTCCACCGAAAATCCAAAAAAAATGACAGCTGTCAACTAAAATACTTTGATCGCCAAAATACAAGAGTAAAGTCCAAAAAATTCAGGATTCTACCTAAGTGGGTTGTATTCCACAGCTCACGGGCTATCTAAAAATCGAATTTCCAAATTTGACAGTTCCAAAAAATTTTGAACTTTTTCGAGATATACAACTTCCGGTTGTCGGAGAGAGTCGGGACTGGTCTCATTCGACTCAGAAGGGGTCCTATATGCTAAATCCATAATCACTTGCCACCGAAAATCCAAAAAAATTGACAGCTGTCAACTAAAATACTTTGATCGCCAAAATACAAGAGTAAAGTTCAAAAAATTCAGGATTCTACCTAAGTGGGTTGTATTCCACAGCTCACGGGCTATCTAAAAATCGAATTTCCAAATTTGACAGTTCCAAAAAATTTTGGACTTTTTCGAGATATGCAACTTCCGGTTGTCGGAGAGAGTCGGGACTGGTCTCATTCGACTCAGAAGGGGTCCCATATGCAGGGTACCAAATTTCAGCCCGATCGGTCAATTTTGAGTTTGTGAAAAATTTGGATCTCGAAAAAAATTTTGAAAATCAAAATTTTGACACTTCCCGACGTCGTAGGAGGCTGCGCGACAGCTCATTCGAAGCGTATTTAGAGCCCCTATAACATATCCAAAATTCAGACGATTCCGTCGATGGAACACCCTAGTAACCTAGCAAAACCCTAGCGAAACCCTAGCAAAACCCTAGCAAAACCCTAGCAAAACCCTAGCGAAACCCTAGCAAAACCCTAGCAAAACCCTAGCAAAACCCTAGCGGAACCCTAGCAAAACCCTAGCAAAACCCTAGCGAAACCCTAACGGGAGGGTCAAGGGAATCTCATGGGAATCTCACGCCATTTTTCGTCCGAAATAGGAAAAAAATCCGGAGAAATTCGGACGTGTTAATTGTGCCACACTTTTTTCAACTTCTAAAGTATCAACTTTACCAAAAAATTGCCAAGTATAAAAAAGGCTTAGAATCTTCAGAAAATGACACTAAAACTTTTTCAAAATCTTCCGAAAATTTTTTGAAATTCAACTTTTTTCACAGATGTCAAAAAAATCTGAAAAAATTCTGGGGTGTTCCTTGACGTATTCTAGGCACTTTTTACTCTTGACATTTTTTCGAAAAATTTACATGTGTCGAATACAAAAAATCTTTTTACTCGAAAACTCACTTTCAGAAAAAATTCACAAGTATAAAAAAAGCTTGGAATTGTCGTAGGAACACACCTGAATTTTTTCTGAATTTTCCGTGAATTTTTTTAAATTTAACTTTTTTTTTCTATATGTAAAAAAAATCTGAAAAAATTCTGGGGTGTTCCTTGATGAATTCTAGGCACTTTTTACTCTTGACATTTTTTCGAAAAATTTACATGTGTCGAATACAAAAAATCTTTTTACTCGAAAACTCACTTTCAGAAAAAATTCACAAGTATAAAAAAAGCTTGGAATTGTCGTAGGAACACACCTGAATTTTTTCTGAATTTTCCGTGAATTTTTTTAAATTTAACTTTTTTTTTCTATATGTAAAAAAAATCTGAAAAAATTCTGGGGTGTTCCTTGATGAATTCTAGGCACTTTTTACTCTTGACATTTTTTCGAAAAATTTACATGTGTCGAATACAAAAAATCTTTTTACTCGAAAACTCACTTTCAGAAAAAATTCACAAGTATAAAAAAAGCTTGGAATTGTCGTAGGAACACACCTGAATTTTTTCTGAATTTTCCGTGAATTTTTTTAAATTTAACTTTTTTTTTCTATATGTAAAAAAAATCTGAAAAAATTCTGGGGTGTTCCTTGATGAATTCTAGGCACTTTTTACTCTTCACATTTTTTCGAAAAATTTACATGTGTCGAATACAAAAAATCTTTTTACTCGAAAACTCACTTTCAGAAAAAATTCACAAGTATAAAAAAAAGCTTGGAATTGTCGTAGGAACACACCTGAATTTTTTCAGAATTTTCCGTGAATTTTTTTTAATTTAACTTTTTTTTTCAATATGTAAAAAAAATCTGAAAAAAATCTGGGGTATTCCTTATCAAATTCTAAGCACTTTTTATTCTTAACATTTTTGTCGAAAAATCAATAGTTTATTAGTTAAAGCGTCGAACATAAATTGAATAAAATTCCTCAAACTCGGTTCGGACTCCGTTCAGACTCCGTTCAGACTCCTTTAGACTCCGTTCAGACTCTTTCAGATTCCGTTCAGACTCTTTCAGACTCCGTTCACACTCTTTCAGACTCCGTTCAGAGTCTTTCAGAGTCCGTTCAGACTCTTTCAGACTCCGTTCAGACTCTTTCGGACTCCGTTCAGACTCTTTCAGACTCCGTTCAGAATCTTTCGGACTCCGTTCAGACTCCTTTAGACTCCGTTGAGGCTCCTTCGAACTCCGTTCAAACTCCTTCGGACTCGGTTCAGGCTCCTTCGGACTCCGTTCAGGTTCCTTCGGACTCCGTTCAGGCTCCTTTAGACTCCGTTCAGGCTCCTTCAGGCTCCTTCGGACTCCGTTCAGTCTCCTTCAGACTCCTCCAGACTCCTTCAGACTCCGTTCAGGCTCCTTCGGACTCCGTTCAGACTCCTTCCGACTCCGTTCAGACTCCTTTCGACTCCGTTCAGGCTCCTTCAGGCTCCTTCGGACTCCGTTCAGTCTCCTTCAGACTCCTCCAGACTCCTTCAGACTCCGTTCAGGCTCCTTCCGACTCCGTTTAGACTCCTTCGGACTCTGTTCAGGCTCCTTCAGACTCTGTTCAGTCTCCTTCAAGCTCTTTCAGTCTCCTTCAGACTCTGTTCAGTCCAAAAAATGCAGAATTCTACCAAAGCGGGTTGTATTCTACAGCTCACGGGCTATCTAAAAATCGAATTTTAAAACTTGACAGTTCCAAAAAATTTTGGACCTGGGCGAGATTTGCAACTTCCGGTTGTCTGAGAGAGGTGGGAATGGTCTCATTCGATTCAGAAGGTATCCTATATGCTAAATCCATAGTCACTTGCCACCAAAAATCCAACAAAATTGACAGCTGTCAACTAAAATACTTTGATCGCCAAAATACAAGAGTAAAGTCCAAAAAATGCAGAATTCTACCAAAGCGGGTTGTATTCTACAGCTCACGGGCTATCTTAAAATCGAATTTCCAAATTTGACAGTTCCAAAAAATTTTGGACTTTGGCGAGATTTGCAACTTCCGGTTGTCGGAGAGAGTCGGGACTGGTCTCATTCGACTCAGAAGGGGTCCTATATGCTAAATCCATAGTCACTTGCCACCAAAAATCCAAACAATTGACAGCTGTCAACTAAAATACTTTGATCGCCAAAATACAAGAGTAAAGTCCAAAAAATTCAGGATTCTACCTAAGTGGGTTGTATTCTACAGCTCACGGGCTATCTAAAAATCGAATTTTCAAATTTGACAGTTACAAAAAATTTTGGACTTTGGCGAGATTTGCAACTTCCGGTTGTCGGAGAGAGGTGGGAATGGTCTCATTCGATTCAGGAGGGGTCCTATATGCTAAATCCATAGTCACTTGCCACCAAAAATAAAAAAAAATTGACAGCTGTCAACTAAAATACTTTAATCGCCAAAATACAAGAGTAAAGTCCAAAAAATTGAGGATTCTACCTAAGTGGGTTGTATTCTACAGCTCACGGGCTATCTAAAAATCGAATTTTCAAATTTGACAGTTCCAAAATATTTTGGACTTTCGCGAAATTCGCATCTTCCGGTTGTCGGAGAGAGGTGGGAATACTCTCATTCGATTCAGAAGGGGTCCTATATGCTAAATCCATAGTCACTTGCCACCGAAAATACAAAAAAATTGACAGCTGTCAACTAAAATACTTTGATCGCCAAAATACAAGAGTAAAGTCCAAAAAAGTCAGGATTCTACCTAAGTGGGTTGTATTCTACAGCTCACGGGCTATCTAAAAATCGAATTTTCAAATTTGACAGTTACAAAAAATTTTGGACTTTGGCGAAATTTGCAACTTCCGGTTGTCGGAGAGAGTCGGGACTGGTCTCATTCGATTCAGAAGGGGTCCTATATGCTAAATCCATAGTCACTTGCCACCGAAAATACAAAAAAATTGACAGCTGTCAACTAAAATACTTTGATCGCCAAAATACAAGAGTAAAGTCCAAAAAATTCAGGATTCTACCTAAGTGGGTTGTATTCTACAGCTCACGGGCTATCTAAAAATCGAATTTTCAAATTTGACAGTTACAAAAAATTTTGGACTTTGGCGAGATTTGCAACTTCCGGTTGTCGGAGAGAGGTGGGAATGGTCTCATTCGATTCAGGAGGGGTCCTATATGCTAAATCCATAGTCACTTGCCACCAAAAATCCAAAAAAATTGACAGCTGTCAACTAAAATACTTTGATCGCCAAAATACAAGAGTAAAGTCCAAAAAATTGAGGATTCTACCTAAGTGGGTTGTATTCTACAGCTCACGGGCTATCTAAAAATCGAATTTTCAAATTTGACAGTTCCAAAATATTTTGGACTTTCGCGAAATTTGCATCTTCCGGTTGTCGGAGAGAGGTGGGAATAGTCTCATTCGATTCAGAAGGGGTCCTATATGCAGGATACCAAATTTCAGCCCGATCGGTCAATTTTGAGATGTCAAAAATTGACAGGTGTCACGAAAAAAAACTTTGATCGCAAAAACATCAAGAATAAGTTCAAAATTTTTTCGAACGAAGTGACATGGGCTGTATTCAGAATGAATGGAAGTTTCAAAAAATCGTATTGTCGTCCCGAACCGTCCCAAAAAAATTGGGCCTTATCAAAAATTTCCGACTTCCCGTGGTCGTAGGAAGTTGGGACAAGTTCCATTCGACTCAGAAGGGATCCTATATGCAGGATACCAAATTTCAGCCCGATCGGTCAATTTTGAAATTCCAAAATTTGACAGGGGTCACGAAAAAAATACTTAAGTGGAAAATACACAAGAATAGGTCAAAAATTTTTCGAAAGCGCCTACGGAGGATCGTATTCAGCTTGAAAAGCGCTATCAAAAAATAATATTTTCAAAAGTGGCAAAACCAAAAAATTTTTGACCTCGTCAAAATTTTCCATCTCCGGTTGTCCAATCGTAGCGGGAATAGTCTCATTCGACTCGGAAGGGGTCCTATATGCGGAATACTAAATTTCAGCTCCTTCGGTCAATTTTGAAATTCCCAAATTTGGCAGGTATCACGAAAAAAATACTTAAGTCCAAAAAATACAAGATTATTTTACTTCTTATCAAATAATCTTCGAATACAAATAAAAACACTAACTGTTATCGAAGCGATTAATCTTTGATTCGCATTAAAAATAGGGTATGGGCGCCATCTCTTGCTTTTGTCCAATATCGAATTGCTCGCGTGGCGCCATCTGTAGGTCCTTTCTCGGAATTCGAGTATCTTTGCTTTTGTCCAATATCGAGATCTGTGCGTGGCGCCATCTCTCGGTCCTTCTTCTGAATTCGAGTATCTTTGCTTTTGTTCAATGTGGAATTGAGTGCGTGGCGCCATCTCTCGGTCCTTCCTCTGAACTCGAGTATCTCTGCTTTTGTCCAATATCGAGTTGCGCGCGTGGCACCACCTCTCGGCGCTTTCACGGAATTCGAGTATCTTTGCATTTGTCCAATATCGAGTTCTGTGCGTGGCGCGATCTCTCGGTTCTTCCTCTTAATTCGAGTATTTTTGCTTTTGTGCAGTATAGAATTGAGTGCGTGGCGCCATCTCTCGGTCCTTCCTTTGAATTTCAATATTACCGGCCTTTTATTTTTCATTCGGTATGTGGCTCTCTCTTCGCTCTGTAAGCTTTATAAAGTTAAGAACCTACCAGCGAACCAAATTCAAATAATAACTGTTATCAATGCGATTAATCATTGTTTCGCATTAAGAATAGTGAATGGACGCCATCTGTTGGCGTTTTGCTCTGTTGAAAGTCCGTTGTACCCCGGTGTAAAATCTGGTTTTCCTAGAATTTTCGAATTTTGCCGCGCTTCTGTCTCTCCGCAACTTGTCCGATATTTAAATTATTATCTAAAATGGTTGGCTAGGGTTTTCGAATTTTGTAGCGCTTTCTTCTTTCCGCAACTTGTCCAGCATTCAGATTTTTGTCCAAAATCGTTTGCAATCGTTTTATTACTAACCATCCACTCATTTTTTGACAGATACTTGATAATTATCCTGCCGCCGCTCTCCAATCCACTGTTTTTTTTTTGCTCAACATTTCCCATAGCGATTTTTAAAAGTATTACTTTTTCAATATTTTTCAGCAATGCATACTCCAAATATCTCTACATACTTCACGAGTTTACCACTAAATTGTCAATAACAATGACGTCATATCTCTAAATGCTTCAATAGAATGAACTCACAATTTGGCCTATGCCTATCGCACAATGTGCATGGTATGCGTAAGTCGAAAGCGAAATGCGTATTTACGTTACGGTTGCATGTCAAGCGAACTCCTGCTATGCGATTGGTCGAGTAGGTATTACGAAATGTCATCCGACTACATTGGCACGTTGTGAAATAGAATGGCGTGCTTCTCCCCTTCATGATCGATCCTACAGTTTTCGTATGCATGCATATATGCGTGTGCGCGCGTATGTATTTACGTATGTACATGCACAGAGTGAGTTTGAGCCTCCAAGCCGGCCGGCGAGGCATAACATTGAAGTGTACCGTGTAAAACACTTTTGATATATTGATACTTTCAGTAGATTTTGTTACTTTCACTGACAATTGATGTTTCTCCTCCTTCGTGAGTTGATTACTCTGTTAAAAATAATGTTTTTTAAAGAAACACGTCCTTGCCCGTTCCTTGAATTTAGGTGATACAGTTTGTGAAAGATGGAGTGAAAATTGTGTTTTGCAGTTTCGGTAAATGTTTCCATCATACCTTCATGCAGAAGTTTGGTATGTAATTATCGCTATCAGAATCAGAGACTTTAAATTACGAATAAACAGCGGATTTCTTGCAAAGTACGTTTTGTATTTATGTATATATAAATACATACGATATGTATGAACGTATGTGTGTATGTATGTATGCATTCATACATCACGGACGGGTCTATCGTGGGTCGTTGACATGATATATTCTATTTCTGTTTACTATCTAATATATATTTGGGTGTGTAGTCTTACAATATTTACTATGTAACAAATTGCACTATTTTCTATGATATTTTAAGTCATGATTTTTGCTTTTTTTACAGTTCCCCTGAAACTGTAATTCATTTTTGTGCTTACAGCCTGTGTTTTGTTTTCCTCGAAGAAAACACATATTCAAGTTTAATGTTCCTAGGACATTTGAAGGATTATACCCTTTTTAACTTTTACACATTCCAAATGTATTTGAAAAAGCGATGCTATTCGAAAAAGTATAGTAAACGTGGTTTCAAGATTTCTACAGGATTTTTTCAACATACATAACTTTTATTATACATATATGTATATTTCTTCACGTACACCACTAACAGCGAGAGAACTAGGAGGAGGTGGTTCTCGTGACATTGGTGAATTACCATACAACTCCTTATTTCTCAGTGCATGAAACAAACGAACCTGATGCATTTGACCGATAATTACAGACGCGAGAAGGAGAGTAAAAAAGCTAGCCGAAAGAATAATGTAGCATTTCAAGGGATCATTAACATACTCGTATATTCGCGTAAATACCCTTCTCCTTTGGATCCACAAGATGGATTTTTTTTGTTCGTTTATTCTTTTTAAGTTGCCATAAAAATTCCAAAGGTTGTCGGCAACTTTTCTTATGAGTTTAACTCATCGCTTGTATAATGTAAAACCTGCAGAAATAAGCCGGTTATTTATAGAATGGCATCACTAGTTCCCACAGAGTGAAAAATCACGACTGGTTTTCTTCTTCATTGGTAAGAAAAAGAGGGAGAGAGAGAGAGAGAGAGAGAGAGAGAGAGAGAGAGAGAGAGAAGATTGAAGAATACGAGTACATGTTAGCAAAAGAAAAACATAGGAGAAAGGCAAGAATGTCATTAAAGAGGTAGCTGCGGCACATGTACCCATAATTGAAGGCTAATTGCATCGGTTTTCCAGCTTGCAAAAATGCAACCATATTTCTTTACATTTTTTTCGAACTTTACATTTCTTATACCAATTGGTGACCTTCTTTTCCAAAAGAAAAGTTTTGCTGTTTTTTGTCATATCCAGGGAGATATCTTCTGAAAACTCGAATACAATTGTATAAAATAAGATACAATGTAGGATTTTGACGATTTCTTACGTTTAAAAAATTATAGGATCTTTTTGTTGTCGGGTTGTTATTGCATCGAAATCGATGTAAAATTGTTCCTACTTCTAACAGCCAGTGTTATAATATTTTCCATATTTTGATAAACGATTATACTAACTTTTACAAATAATTACTTTTCAAGAACCGTTCCAGGAACGCAACACAAAACCATATAATTGAAAGTCTTCAAAGTAGTAATAAAAATCATAATAATTGTGTAATTGCAATTGGGTATAATAAAACCTAATTTTTTTCCGGTTAATTGTTAAGAGTAATTGCAGAACGACACGAAGATCTTAGAATTCTTGGAAGGCCGATACTTTAAATAGTCTCAATGATTGTCATGCGTTTCCGCATCTGGATTCTTTTTGCAGGTCATTTCGTTTTTGCCACATTTATGCAATCACACATGAATAAATACGAGATGAAAAGAAATCATAAGTTATATGTATGTATATAATAGTTTCTAAATTGTATATTCATAATGAGAGATACGTTATTGAACGTTCGATATTAGAAATTCCATTCTACTATTTTCAGTGAGTAAGAATTTCCATGATTGTTAATTGGAAAAATAATAAGTTTTGAATGTTAAGTTTGCAAGAAAGATTGAGATGCCTCTTCTTCTAAACATAACAGACCGTCAAAAAGATTTTCGAATACTGAAAATATACGAAACATGGTCAACAAGTTTTACAGTTAACAATAAGCTAAAACAAGAATCTTTACGTTTTACTGTAAAGTTTCGAAATTCCAAATAAAAATGTACAACTAATACAAATGAAAAATTGCAAAACTATTTTCCTCGAAAATTGCTCATCTCACAGTTCGTTTAGCCACTATTAATCCTGTTTTCCTTTTACAGAAATAACGACCGCGCGAATATATGTGCCTTGTTTCTTACTTTACTCTTCAAGGTCTACTTTTACCTTCTTTTTTATTTACTACTTGCAATTATAATGCAGTATACTTATTTTTCCTCACATTCCTCTTCCCTGTCTATTTATAGTTTTTTCTCACCAAACTTCATTTTTCGCGCAGATAAATTGCCGCACATTTAGTTATGCGATCTTATAATTTCTCTTTGACTGAATTTTTTCGTTCGGTCTGATATTGACCTTATCCCAAAGCGCTATGCATTTCTCATATGTTACCATCATTCATATCGGCAGAAGCGTGGTACATACGATACTATACATACTCGTCATTCATACCGATGACCCATCCCTTTGTATTCGATGATTACCTCCGTACCCAAAACGACGTATACATACCTACGTAAAATAGATGGAGGAGTTACAAGTTATATAACTCCCTCACGGAGTTAAGGAGTTCCCATTTCCCCTGGAATATTCTCAAACAATACCGAGTTCATGCTCCTCGAAATCATGTCCCTATCGCCGCGCTCTCTTCTTGCAGCCGTGGATAGAAGGTCAAAAGATTTAATGTTAACAAACTTTATATCTACACTTATTCTATTCATCCTTCCTGCTCAAACCTTATCATTACTGGCAACCTCAATTGTAACCTCATTTCTATCAACCGCGTTGCAAATTATTTACGTGATTTTATTGTTTTCACTCGTTGTCTTAACTCGAAATTCATTTCTTTATGAATTATGTAACTCATTACGGAAAAACAAATGACTCGAGCCATTATTCCTTTCCCTTATATTTACATTTACATACATGCGTATATTGCAATACATACTACATATAGTATACCATTCCATTCGCTACAACGCGTTTTCTATTCACAAGTATGTATTGTAATACACCACTCCCCTTGATTCAAATCATTTCTCCAAAGATTTTTTTCGTATTTTCAAATGGCTCACTCCGTCAGTCACTCTTCCACAACTTACATATACCGTCAAGTCGAATTTCTCTCGAGCCAACATTTAAGTTTCAAATTCCTTCCATCCTTATTACAATATATCAATAATCCTGTGTTAGGAAAAGTTCTCCTAACATCCAGGCAGACTGTTGACGTGAAAGCATAAATAAGAATATTGCGGGATGGGTAGAGATGAAATGAAATGAAATGAAATGAAATGAAATGAAATGAACCGTTTCGTTATTGTTACTGGCCATTTGAAAGGCCTTTGACACCATGTTATACAATATACAATATACTATATGTATACGAACCATCGAATTAAACATAAAAGAATCAATTTTTTTTCGACTACGTGGTGCTCAGTTGGTTTGATTCATATCTCACAAAGGGATCACACGCAGGATGCCTTTGATGATTCCGATCAACGCCTAAAATAGCTTCGCTAAAACTTAGTTTTATAATTTGTCAGAGTGTCTTTTGTCTCTGCCTAGTCGACTGACAATGAGTCAAATTCTGCTGCAGGGTACACTTCGTTTCGCATAATGATTATGCTGCTGTAAACTACGTAAGCTGAGTATGAAAGAAATTGTATTTCAAACTTTTTATGGGGAGTCCACTTGCTCGGCTCTACATATTCAAAGAAATTCATATTTCAACCAAGTTACATTTTTTACATGTTTCTATTGTACATATATTCTTACGTTTGTCAAATTTCTTATTGTTAGCAACCGCTGTTCCTTCCTACTCCTTAGTGTTTAACACGTCAAGAAAAACGCGAATGTGTTGAAATGTTCACATAAAAATATGTTGAATTATAGTTATCAAACAAAGAAACTTTATATATAACAGCTCCATGCCTTTTAACGTTACACATGAGTGTTCTTCCGTAATGTAAGAATTACAAGTTGCCTGAGAATTGCAATATACTCTGAATAATTTCATTAGTTGGTGGTATTAGCTAGTAAGATTAGGGGAATATAACAAGAATAGCCGTCTTTCTAAATTTATCTAAGGCTTGCACGGTAGCGAGCAAATTTAGTGCCAAAGATAGATACGTTTTCAGTTGACGTACTCTTAAAGTTGTTAAAGGAAATCGATAATTTCTTTAGACGGTTCGTAAATCAGTATATTTCGAAAATAGTGTGCCTTTCGAAATTCATTAAATTATCGAGCTAAGTGGGTCAGTCAGTCAGTCAGTCAGTCAGTCAGTCAGCCAGCCAGCCAGTCTGTCAATCAAGGTAGGTTTCATCAGTTTCTGGACATTGAAATTCAGCTACAAAGACGATATCCAACCAATTTTTAAGAACGTTAATAATAATGTTGAATTACCTTGCAATAATTTCTTAAACTATTATACAATTATCTTGATTGCAGATTTGATTAAATTTTTTTTAAAACGTTGCATGCACGGGCTCCCGTTCGGTGTGTGAGATTACGCAAACTACCAACATCTTAATTTCAGAAGTAGCGACAAATATTGAGTTTATAAAAGTTACGTATTAATTGCAATGTAACTTGCTTGTATTTCTTTTGCTAAAAATTGGTAAAATATTATACATTAGTAAAGTGAACGATTTATCTGATCGAGAAGCAAGCGTTGTTGTTTCAATCAACAAAGTTATTTCTGGATCAGGAAAGAGATTGAAAGAATATAGAATATATATGTATGCTTAACCCTTTTACCACGCAGACAGACAGGCAGATCACATATCTTTTCTAAATGAACGTATCATATCACATAACTTATTCGGCGTTATTTGTTCAGAGTACTCGCCTGTACTCGTGTGTACATTTCTTTCATAAATGAACGTCAATTTATTGATACTACGTGTATATTTTATCAGCTCTTTGCTACGAAGGAAGTTCAAAACGTGTTTCTTCGACTTTGAAAGAAACATTTCATTTTGCCGTATGAACACTTTGAAAAATTCATGAATTAAAGTGCAAGCTTTTGATCGTGAATTCACAGAATCTCTTACATAGGAAATATTATACAATTCTCTCATTTTTTTCAATTCGCACTTTTTAACATTGAAAATTATTCTTGTGTTCGCATTTCAACAATTTCTAATCCTTGGCATGGCTTATTTTCACTTATTTCGTGTATATATTAGTGAAGATCCGGTTCGAAAATAGAGAATTCATACTGCAGTTAATGAAATACTTATTGTATTCAAGTACTGAATGTTAATGAGATACTTCTGAATTACTATTGTCTAATCTAATCGCTCCCTGTTTTAATCTTTCATTGCATTTATACTTTTAGGGTCACCCGAAGTCCGTCGTCTCCGTAACATCCATTGTCGCTATTGAAATGTCCACGTATGTATGTAGGTACATACATACATACCTATACTCGAATAACGAGTCGATGAACTGGTCTGTCAAATCCGAGTAACACCTACGCATGTTGAAAGAATAGGAATATTTCATTGACATGCAATACGGCCATTCCGAACGTATCATCTTGCGAAGGTAAGCGGAAAGAAGTTACCGCAAAGTAAAATTCGCTACAACTCTAATGCAACGTCCAATTCAACCAATTTTATTCTGTCATTACCAAATGCTATTTTCACGCGAATCCAAATTATTTTCTATAGGTTACGTTATGTTACGCTCTGTAAATCTAATGAGTATTACTCTTTTAGTATTTATTTATGCTAATATGGTATTATCTAATCTTACAAAATTCATTTCCCGCGATTTACATCCTTTTCATTTGTTGTTTTTCTATCTTCAGTTGCTTGAAGCCTTACGTAACGTTTTACTAATTGTGTAACACCACTCAAAATTATACTTTCAAGTTGCTAAAAACATGAATAATCCTCAATTGTTAGATAACATTCGAAATGCTGGAATTTTAGTAGGTATTACTTTTTTCTATCCTATAATTTTCCATATGACAAATCTCGATACATTTCTTATCGCCATGAAGTAAATACATCTTATAGTATTGTACATTTTCACCCAACTCATTATCATACAATACAATTTTAATTTGTTCCGATACTTCTACTTTATTGCTTTCAACATTACACGTTATGTTGATTGTAGATTTAAATGTGGTAATCGGGTTAATTTTGTGTCGGAGGATATGGAAGTTTCAATGTTCGAAATAAGAAAAATGATGTATCGGTGTACGTATCAGCTTCAAAAAAGCTTTTGTTACGAAAACATTTCAAACGATAAAAGAAGGATATTTTATTTCTATCAATTTCCATTGTTATTCAATTTTGATCGATGTAGCACTGATCCTTCGGATTTATTCTTGTCGCGCATTGACTTTATTACACTTTACCTTTCTTATCAATTTTTCTCGGTTCTTTCCTATCAATCTTCTTTCTTCGTGTTTCGTATTTCCATTACAGCCTTTGATTGCGATATTTTTGCAGGTGTATTTTAAACGACTTTCTCTAAATTTTCAAGCGAATGTATATATTCAAAGACATACCTTGCACAAAAGATATAGAAATCAAATGGTATTGCTTTATTGATTTGCAAAAGTCAAATAAAGATATTAAAAAGCAAATGAGCGAGCGAGCGAGCGAGCGAGCAAGCAAGCAAGCGAAGTAAAGCAAACTAAAGCAAACTTATCGTGAGTCATCGCATCGTTGCTTGAAGCAACAAATCGAATGTTAGAAAATCGAAGGAAAATTGAGCGATCGGTAAATATCATATAGATATTATTATTCCTAATAATAACAATAATAATTCAGATATACGAAGGCATTACAAGGTGATCGAGCTTTCAATAAGCATATATGTAGTACTTGTAAGTCGACAAGTTTATACGATTAGTACGTATGTACATATAACATGGAGTGTTTTTTTTTTATACAGAAGATTCGCTCAATTTGTTTATAGGTAGCTGTTTTTTTTTATTGAGAAATAATTAATGGTTTGTTTGATTGCAACTCAAATGAAATAATATCAAGTATGTATTTGAGAAGTATCTATAATATCTCTGAAATATTTTCAAGTTCCGTACGTTCCTTTGGGAATGGTTGAAAATTTTGAAAGGAGGTTGCGAAAAACACTTTCTTGTCAATACCCAAATTCGAAATACCTATCGGTCACTTTCTTTTTCGAAACCCAATTTTTGAATCTGACAAATGTCAAAAATCTACATACGTATAACTACTCTGGAATAAATACTTGCATTAATGAATATTTTCTATTGAAAACACAGATTTGCATCGCATCGGTATCTTTAATTCATCGATGCGTATATGTACAGGGTGGCCATAAAGTAAGTATGACTTTCAAAATTCGATATCTCAGACACCGTAAGAGAAAACCCTATAATCATATATATCATTTTATTCAGGGTAAAATGGGATTTCTTCCTAAATTTTTTCAGATTTTTTGGTGCATTTTGAAAAATCACTTGAGACAAAACCTTTTTCCTGATTCTACTCGATTTATCACAAGTATGAAGGTTTTTGGCCAAGGTGACATTCAAATTAGATTATGATAACATAATCTGAAGAAAACGCAATGCCTCACGATGTACTTGATACAATAATTGTCAATTTCAATTGATTTTTGATCAGAAAAACATTAAATTATGCGCTAACGTTATGAATAAATGTTTAGGTTAACGATGAAGAAGGGCTTTGCTTGAAAGTGATACTTACTTTATGGCCACCCTGTACGTTCCAATTGATCATGGTAAGTGAGGTTTGCTAATATCACGTGCAATTAGGCGTAGGATAAAGTTATAAACAAAACAACGCATTTTTCTCTCATTGTACATACAGGCAATATAAAAAGTATTTGTTTAACGATCAATTAAAAATAAAACCTTCCATCGGCATGTTATGAATCAATTTGAAAGAGAAAAATAATTTGTACGAATTTCTCCAAGCTTCAAAGATATATTTGTTGTGATTAAAATTTTTAAACTTTTAATGATAATGACAATTTTCTGGTAGGGTCGATTCTTTATTGATGTTGCTACTCGTTCTCCCATGTAATCGAGTGTGGATGTAGCCTCATTTCCAGATACGTAAAGGTAACTTGACGACAAAGGATAAATGGATAAGATAAAAGGCAGCATAGGTAGGTATGTAAGTCCTTAGGTAGGTAGGTAGGTAGGTAGGTAGGTAGGTAGGTAGGTAGGTAGGGAGGTAAGGAGGTAGGGAGGTAGGTGGTAGGTAGACTTAATGGGGGGGGGGGGGGTCAGTTGAATAAGCCTAGAAGGTGTATGTGAAAAACCAAAGGAAGACTGGTATAGGTATTACTATATTATAAAAGTAATGGTAGTGGAGGTATCTCTTTCGAATACTCATCTCTCGTTGAACCATCCTGCAGCGAAAGCAGAAAATGTGCGCCACTTTAGTCGTGGTTTGAACTTCGGTGTATGCGCTTCGCGTTGTTTAGGTCGTTATATTATTACACATAAGCAGTGATATTGTTAGACAATAAACTTGAAATTTCAAACTAGCAATAAAAAGGAAAAGACAGATGGGATTAGACAAAATGGTAAATTCTTTTAACAATCAATTTTTGATAGAATTATTTATCAATACAAAAGCAACTTTAGAAACGAGCTAATACGAAAAAGAATGCCGTTATTTAAGGAAAGCTTTGTCTTTTTCCAATAGGATTTCGATTTGCTTCAATAAAATTATTTCTAAATAGAGTGTTTTAACACTTTACTGGCCGCACGTCTGCGCAGTCAAACCTCGCCAGGGACCGGCAGTATTTTTGAAGAATTAATGTAAATTCACGAAATAATACGTGTGCGAATAAAAACTTAAAACAAAAAAAAACTACAACATCAAGAACAATACATTATTTAATACAACAAATTTAACTTTTGCGTCCATTAATCGTCACCCAGAAAGTGTGGTACCGACCAAAAACTTTCGGCGATAGCATCGCACACATGTTGTGCGATCGGCCAGTAAAGTGTTAATATGCAATATACTTACAGTCGCATCCCTTTACAAGTACATAAATTTTTGTCAAAACTTTTAATGAATCGATGAAATTGACAGGAGAGAAAAAAGTGAAATATTATAGAAAGCAATTTCGATTACATAATTGTAGCATTTTTCAGCATACCATTTAAAAATTCATTACTAGAATACAAAAGCATCTAAATTAGACAATTCGTATTATTATAATGTAATCTAAGGGAGTCCCAACGAAAGTTGATGAAAAACAGATTTTTTACGTAAAAATGATATTTCCCATTGGATATCTGGAACTTTAATAACAAACAGAGGTATTGAACTATTCGACTTCTTTTTTTAAAGACGCGCGATGGTGTCGATAATGTAAAATTAATTAAAATTATTATAGTTGAGAATATTTGGAGAATGTGCATTACGCTTCAACATATGTACTACATATTATACATACATATGTTCATGTACATGCATACTACACGTGTATGCAGTCTAGTATTTAATCTAATACATTAAATGTTAGATTAACTTTGCGTTATCACATATCAACATGGTCTTGACGTTATGTTTATCACCTGATCGTTATACCACAACAAAGTGTCGCAGAATACTTACTTTGATAATAAACCCTGTGGCATTAATGGTCTGCAGATTTTATTGCAGTTTGTATCGTAGATATACATGTATGTATATTCGCAAGGTCAGCTGGACTTACTTTGATAATATGATTCCTTCATTTAATGGTTAAACTAGGCAAAATACAATTGAAATACAATTATACACGGTATTCAAAACATATCAATCATTTTGATTCATATAAATATTGTAGATAAATTTGTTATTGAAAAATTTTGAGGGTATTTCAGATTATGTATTTTCAGTTAAGAGAATCAATATTTAGTCAATCGCTACAGATTTAGAATTACTAGGTGTATCGCTTTCCAGTACAAATTTATTAACTCTTAATACATACCTTTTTATTTCTCGCATTTGCCATACCTACATGGATTAAATTGATTGCCACTGAACTTTCTCAGAATATCCAGGTGAAATTATTTCTGTTTAGCATTGCCCACTGACTGGTATGAATACAGAGTTCCATTAATATTTATTGAAACCAATGAAGTGCAATAAGGTTTTAATTGAAACGAATGCATTGAGAACGATTTAAGTAACCGCCGTATAAATATGTGGGCATACATATCTACTTTATAACCGCGTGACTGAAAACAACAATTGGCGGTGATATGTATACAATAAATCTATAAAGTTTGTTAAATTAGGAATCCTTGCAACTTCAATATCAATCTGCAAATTGCTTAGAATTTTCAATCTTCGAATTTCTCGAGTAGGTAGCAGTAGAGTGGATAGAATTTTTTAAAAATTTATTAAGGTCCATTTTCTAACGGAAAACTATATATGTTACGCTCGATTACTTTTGTTTTAAACTCGCAAAAGTACATATAAGGCTGTTTTATTTTTTTCTTGTCCAAAATGATCCGATACGAGTCATGGAACAATACTTGCACGACTTTTTCGCGCGTCTATGCGTCACTGACAGCGATACGGTTAAAATCTCGTGTTTAGAGATCAAGCGAGAATGCCAAATCAATGCATTTTCCGCCAAAATGGCTCAATGGTACGTGTGAGAGCTTAGGGACGGCTTCAGCAAAATTGAAAGCTTTAATACATTTTTTACGCCCAATTCATACATGAACTTGTCTCGAGAAACTACCGCGTCTCTTGATTCATCTACGTATGTATGTATGCATAACATAAGAGATCACCGAAATACAATCACCGTTAAATTGTCTCATTGTCAGAGTCAGGCCCTTTGGTTGTTAGTTCCTGTATAAATTACAATGATACATACATTGTCGAGAATGAGTGAAGCACGTGTAGGGCATACATATTCATCGTCTGTGTCTTACAATTAGATATGTAAGTATACAGACGGTAATCATGAAAATCTTCCTAATTTATTATTATTTCCGTGATATTGTAATAATACCCACATATTAGTTTCGCAATAACATATGAAATATGGCATGTTCAGCAAAGTTTATTTAGAGTTGCAATTCTTGGAACACTTAATAAATACATTCCGAAAGCCACTTCCTAGATTTATAACGTTACATTATAGTCGTGGTATAAGATAATACATATGTATATCAATGAAAGTATGGTGTTTGTGTACGTTCTAGATTTTAATCTAAAATTTATCAAACAAAATCGTCATTCAGTTTTCGCATAAATGCTAAATCTTGTAAATGTGGAAGAAATAAGGTTCATCGTCAATTCCAAGTTTAATAAGTTAAATATTGAATTTTGGATGAATTACATACCGAAGAATTGGATCCGACTAACATGTGTACGATATGTATGTACATACATATAATACATACATACGTACATGCATATAAGTAAGTTTACTTCTACTACTGTAGAATAATTTTCTGACTTAAAGGACTGGCGCTAAAGCGTTGAATAAACAGTTGTATGACGATAACTGCAGTCGTAATAATTAATGCTAACTCCACGTTGTGACTTTTTTCCGCATACTCCATCGATCCTATTTTCACACCAGAGGAGAAGAGATGTTTGTTTGTACATATTTATGTACATACGCAGCATATCCTTGGGATATGTTGACAAGATTTCAAGTCTACAGATTTAGTTCCTTTTTCAGCTCAGGACGATGCTTGTGTAATCTTATAGGATGAGTCCAGCGAATATTCTATTTATAAACAGCATAATTTTTCTTGCGGAGGCTGACAGGGATACTCCGTCTTACAATTAGTAAATAACAACAATTTTACTGATATTGTTCCTTTTTGCAAAAACCATAAATTAATTAATCATTTTGTTCTTATCACTTCCTTCCCATGAACGATTGTTGAGAATTTTTAGGTTTCGTAACTAACAAATTAATAAGCGCAAAACCGCTGTAACTTATAGTATAGACCTTAGTATAATCCAGATATTTACCGTTTGTATAGGTAGGATTATATTTCTAATTTATTTTATAATATCATTTACACTGAATTTGTTACTAGATTTCGTCCCGAGCAATATTTTATATTTGCCATATATACATACGTATATATACATATACATGTGTTTCAACCGTGTGGATGTGTCATCACATGTGACAAAAAGAATCGATAAGCGTTTATTTCCTGCATTAATAATTTTTTTTGAGATAACATTGATTATGAAGATAATCAACAATAATAATGAAGATTTTACTGAAACAAAATACATACTTTAAATAATCAAAATCGAATTAATGTGTTCATAAATACGGCGTCGTACCACTAAATTCAGTGCTTATAATAGACGCTTTAATAATACCATGTAATAAAAATACATACATTTATTATGGCAATAAATGGTTCATTTCAAAAAACATATTTGATTTAATCGGTAGCGGTTTAATTCATTTCAACAAACTTATTGAACGATTTCAATAAACATATTTCAACTACAATTTTCTTCATTCGAGGATCTTTATTACAATACTTGACATTATTAATTTTTTTAAAATTGTGTGACAGTCGTTTAACATTTTTTAATGGATAGTAGAGTTTGTTTTGCGAGAATTTCATACTTTGTATGAAAAAAAAAACTTTTTAAAATTTCCTCACTATAAAGACGCTTAAATTGTAAGTGAATTAGGTTGGAGTTTTTTCGTTTTCCTTGTATTTCACAAATTCTTTTTGTCAGTAAACGGTAGTCAAAGATTTACATTCAACTTTGTATGACGACGAGAGATAGTAGCTATTATATGTAGATACCGTATATGAAGTTAAAATCAATGTAAACTTTTTATTGAGTCGTTTAACTTTTGCTTGCAGCACAAGAAGTCACATTCATAAACCAACGAATAATAATATTGAGAAAAGCGCACAAAAAGGAAGCTCATAAGAACGCTAAGGTCCATGGTACGGCTGATTGTGAACTCGGGAAATACATAATTCATTGAATTTCGTGGAATTTTTCTCTCATTGATTTCTCGGATAAAATGGAAATGGAAATGGAAATGGAAATTGCAATGAAAATGAAAGTGAAAGAAGTGCGATCTAATTAGTGTGCCAGGGTGGGTGCTGCTGATACCTACCTACTTTTTACTACACTCGAGAGGATAACTCGATTGAAGACTCGATTAGTTGATAAAATACCACCGTACAAAAAGAATTTTATATGTTGTAAAGGAAGGATAGAGTAAAGACAACATACAAGAGTAGAAAGACAGAGATAAAAATGGCTTACGACGATGTTATATTACGAATGGGCGAATTTGGACGATATCAACGTCGAATTTATCTGTTACTATGCCTTCCCGCTATATCATGTGCTTTTCATAAACTCGCAGGAGTTTTTCTAGGAGCCAAAATGGATTCCAGGTAAGAAATAAATGAAATATTAGTCATGTCTCTATAACTGCAGTACCTACGTATTTATATTTTTTTTCGTTGTTAAATTGGAATTGAATTTCATGAAAGCCTATAATATTGTAGTTCCGAGAAGTGATTTGCATTTTTCTTCACTTTTATACGAAATTTCACAATTTCGGAAAAGTACACTTGCACTTTCTTGGAAACCACGGTCTAAATATATATGTTAATAATATATTTTACATTTTACTCCTATCGCTTAAATATTTTCATAAGATTTTTCTATCTCTTCTGAAAATGTCGTTTCCCATATCTTGCCAATATTCTGGAACACATTCGCTAAATTGTCCCTTTATGTCTCCGATAATTAAAACACCATAATTATCAGTGTTACAAATTGTAAAGATATGGCATGTAGTACGCGCTCCACGCGCTCAATGAAAACGACATGAATTAATCGATAGGCTGATTAAATAATAACGATCCACGTTCTACAATGACGGACTTGCAAAAATAAATACTATTTATATCAATTTGTCGGGTCAAAACCCTCTAGGCCTTATTTTAAAACTTTCATAAGTTTAATAAAGCGTTTACATGGGAGATGTTACCAGAAGCGCTTGCTTCCAAGTCGAAAAGTTACTAAAGTGATCAAAGTTCATTGACTAGAGCGGACCAAAGTGATTAGTTTGACGCCAAGGAAAAAGTATAATCGAACAATAATGTGGTACTTGTAAACAATAAAATATTATACATACAGTATATACCATCAATTAGGTTCCCAAGGTTTCACTCTATCCACATTGCCTCGAACGATCCATCCATCATCGCCACGAGCAGTCAATCACATAAAGAAACTTCGTATTCTACTACATATATTATTATGCATACATATGGAACAAGTAAGGATCGTCTGGATTGGATAACTTTATGAATATTATTATTGCAACAATGACGTTACCGCTTGATTTTTATCGTTTCGATTTATTGAGAATGATTATTTTTTACTTTTCTCTACCAAAAATCTGGCTTTTCTAACTTCTCTTTCAACTGATATATAAATTGTAAACGTGCCCCTCTTTCTTTCAACTAGCGGAGATTCGTTGATCATTTGTAGAATGTATCAATGAAAAGATTTATTTACGATATCCATTTTGGTATTAATTGAAAAGTAGTATGAGGATTAAACTGCAACACAAATGATTAAATCCTTCTCTGATTTATGAAATTGATTTCCAGCCAACTTGAAATTCGTTGTTCCGAAAAATTTTCGAAACATTTATCATACATATTTTCCTATTCGTGGCGGTTAAATATCGGCAATAAAAGTTACATGTATAATGTGAGTGATCTTTCCAGGTGTCTACTACCAACTGAATATATTGATAATGCAACGTACGCATTACCTACAGACATTCTAAATGCAAGTTACCCATGGGATCCGGAGCTGAAAAAATGGTCGCAGTGCAAAAGGAAAATTACCAATACGCTTAATTTAACATCGTTAGACGATTTTAGGGATAACGATGATCCTATACAAACACCACTAGGTTCTCATATAGATAACGGGGACGTCGAAATTTGTAAGCAGTATGTCTATGATAGAAGCAAGTATGAAAGTACAACAACGTCCGAGGTAAATTTCTTGACCCTGCGAAATCATTAATTTTCGACTTATTCGTCCCTTGATATAGTCCTTTACACTTTTTGAAATCTCATTGGCGACGCGATTCCTTAAAAAAAAGGAAAGAAAAAAAAGGCGAGAATTTTAAAAAATCGTTGAAATTCTTAATATCAACTCCGGTTTTTATATGTATAAGTAGATGTAATTTTCAGCGTGTTACGTTTTGAAATTTTGTTTTCAGTGGAACCTGGTGTGTGACAAAGCATGGCTGAGGGCTACGGGGGATTCCTTGTTTATGGTAGGAGTCATGCTTGGCTCAATGATATTCGGTTGGTTGTCCGATAAATTTGGACGTAGACCAATTTTCTTCCTATCTTTAGTCATTCAACTGGTTGGTGGAATATTAGTTGCCGCTTCTCCAGAATTCATTTCATACGTAATCTTCAGGTTGATCGTTGGATCTACGACCAGCGGAGTTTTCCTCGTTGCTTATGTTATTGGTAAAAAATGTGTATTATACTACAATATACTCCAACCTTTCGGAATTTTTCGAATGATCCTTACGTACCTTTTTCTTTAATTATCCAGACAGCTTTGAATTTCTTTCCAAACGGGTTTTGACTTTTGAAAATACTCTTCCTTTTTTTTTCTTCAAGTCCCTGAAAAACTATACAAATTGCTCGCTTCGATAAAACTTACCGTTAGACTTACAATTAAGCGCAATACGCAATGAGACCTTTTTCTCGGCACTGTCGTGGAAGTTTATATTTTCAGACATTTTGGAAAAAATGATTTTGAATTTCTGAATTGAATTTCCACAACCTCTCGGCGCTTTTAGATATTATATATATGTATTTATGTAATTCAGAGAAGATGCGAGCAGCTGCATTTCAATTCTCTTCTCAATATTCATATTGTTATATTTTTATTAAGATATTCCGAAGGTTCATCAAAATATTTACCAAGTAAAATGATAATTAAGGTTTTCGCTAAAGTGCCACAAACCTGTTTTGTATTTGATACATACCAACATGAAACCGTTCGACCTTCTTTCGATATTTCCTCTTGGCTTAAAAATAAATACATACGTATCATAATAACAAGGAAAAAGATGAAAAGAAAAAGAATAATAAATAAAGCAATTTTGTAAGATTTTTGTTATGATGAAGGGCACGAGAAAGGAATCTTCCAAAGAGTTTGCTGTTTGTACGTATGTACATATAATACATATGTTTCCGAATTTTTCCATTTCTTTGCAAACATCGGAAAACATTGGGAGTAGTGATGCTTGAAGTTTCTACACGCGATTGAAAATGAGAGCTAACAATAAGATGTTGTATGGAGATTTTAAAATTCTTCTCTTTTTCCGAATCCTTTTTTAAAATGAAAATTGTATGGAGTTGATTAAATTAAAGGTTAAATTAAAATTAATGTAAAAAATATGTAATATAAAATAGTCGACGTTTGAACGACATGATGACGTCACCCGGCACAGTTTTGTTGATAAAAAGATTTCTCGTTGTTATTAAAATACAAATATGTAAGTAAAGAAAATCCAACTTGATTTACGAAAATTAGGAAAGTCTGTAATTCGAAAAACAGATAATATGTAAATATACAATACAATATTTGCCAAATGATTTTTTGAGAAAATTCAATGTAACTCTGACATGTATGTTGCTTTTCTTAAAATTGTAGCCCTGGAAATGGTGGGACCGCAGAAACGATTAGTCGCCGGTGTTGGATGTCAGTTATTTTTTACAGCAGGATACATTTTAACCGCTGGGTTTGCTTATTTCATAACTGACTGGAGAGTGTTACAAGTTGCAATTACAGTTCCGAGTATCGCCTTTCTGTTATATTGGTGGTAAGTTTTTCCAAGTACCTCTTGCTTGCTTGATCTAGGAATGCGCTATTCGTAATGTTTGCGCGAAAAGAGAAAATGGTCTTTTCTATGTACTCTTATTCCGGCTGTTTTTGTTACATGAAACTCTCCAGGCGAACGAAACTTGAGTTTCGCATACATACAAGTATAATACAATATATTCTAAAGTTATTTCACATTTATAACCTTTTAGGTTCATACCGGAATCAGCTCGATGGTTGTTAACCAAAGGTCGTACGGAAGAAGCTAAAGATTTGTTGCAAAAAGCTTCCGCGGAAAATGGCGTGGACTTGCCAAAAGAGACACTCGAAAATCTGTTGAACGATAATAGTAATGAAAGTACACCGGATGTTAAAAAACCGTCGCTTTTTGATTTGTTCAGATACCCGAATTTAAGGAGAAAAAGTATGCTACTGTTTTTCAATTGGTAAGGAATTATATATTTTCATTTCCTACAATTTCCAGTTTATTTTCATGTATGCAAATATTTACATAGGTGCATTCGAAATGATATATGTATGTATGATATATTGTACATACGTATGATAAAATGTCATTTGTACATATATGGTACCCCTCCTATTTAAGAAAATTCGAATAATAATTAGGCAAAGCACAGTATTTGAAAATTTAATCATGTATCGAACATCAGGGATATATTATGTATAATATCATTGAAACATTTTCAAACGGTCGAAAATTGAATTTCCAACTTTGAAATAATGATGTTCTTTCCCAATTTTTAGAAAAGTCTTCGCTCAAGTGAGTGATGCATTTCAAAAATTTTCAATTCACCTTCTGAAAACAGTTCTGACAATATTCTTCTCGCAAAAGCAAAATTGTTCGGTTTATATACTATGTATACTTTGGACACTGACAATGAGGTAGATATACTATTCTGCCGCTGAGCTCGAAAATATCAGTGAAAAGTTGATGGTGTAAACGAAGTCTCTTAATTATACGATACAAGGAGACCACCGTATATACATGTATGTTTTCCTCACATTTGAAAATATCTTAATTATTGTATATCGTTGTTTCTATGCATTATCGCAGGCTTGTTAATAGTGGCACCTATTATGGTCTTTCTTGGAACGCATCGAGCCTTGGTGGTAATGACTATGTAAACTTTGTCATATCTGGTTTTGTCGAGGTACCCGCTTATACCTTTCTTATTTTTACTTTAAATCGATGGGGAAGGAAAATTATTTTATGCGGATGTATGATGATCTCTGGATTGGCGTTGCTAGCCACGTTATTCATACCTCCAGGTGCGTTCTTTTACATATTTTTCTAATTCTCATTTCATACATACCGTCTTTTATTTAAATGCCTCGACGAATTGTATTATTCTACAGTTTCAAATTCAACTTTTTCAAACACTCTTCTTTCTGGATTCCTTTTTTAATTTAAGATGCAACATCCAAACTTTTTTATTTCCGTTGGAAAAATTGTCATTAAAATTTTAATTGTACGAGATCATCGCATAATAATTTAGTTGGCTAATTTATATTTTTACTACAACTTCTCTCAACAACAAATGCAGATGCGCCATGGCTGATGGTAGCTTGTGTAATGATAGCAAAGTTGGCGATCACATCGTCCTATGGAGCAATTTACGTCTTCACTGCCGAACAATTCCCTACCGTTATCCGCAATGTGGGATTGGGCGCCAGTTCTACTTTTGCTAGAATTGGCGGTGTAATTGCACCTTACATTAATCATTTGGTAAGAATTTCTCACTTAATTACCTTCGCGACTCGTTTTACTTTGTCCCGATTTAACTTGTTATTGTCGAGCTATGGCAAGTTCAATTCAAATTGAAATGCATTCTTTTTTTCTGCCCCTTTGAAGGTAGAAACACTAATCTGTGTAATTTCGAACTTTTCTTATTCTTTGTTACAGTCAGAAATTTGGTTCCCATTGCCATCAGTCATTTTTGGAGCCTCTGCCCTATTCGGTGGTTTAATGTCTCTCTTATTACCAGAAACTTTAAACAAAAAGTTACCAGAGTCTATCCAAGACGGTGAAATGTTTGGGAAGTAAGTGCTTTGTCGTCTCTTTGAAAAATAAGCTTTGTTATTAAAATATTGACACGTTGCAGCGGAATCGTAATAAATTCGATTATTTTATTGACGGGAAATTTTTGAAATGAAACACAGAATGGACACAAATGATAATAATTATTTTTTACTGATGATAACAATAATAATTTTAATAAACGCTTTTATTGCAGGAAAATATCGAAGACAAAGCAGAAGCATCTAGATATTGACCAATTGAATGACGTGGAAGTGATAAAACCATTAAAGGCACAAGAAAATGGTGGGAGTGAAAAACAAAACGGATGACGTTGAGTTCTTCTGTGAAAAAATATGTATCGCAATTTTCATTTTTGAAAACAAATTCAAATAACTGTACCCACTCACCACGTGAATGCTTGCAAACATATAGAAAATGAACTTAATTCGTAAAAATGGCAAAATTCAATGACAAACGTGGTTTCGACTGAACACATTACGAAATATCATGTTGAAAAAACAATTTTCAACTTAGAAACGTACAAAAACGACGCTAACCATTACCGCGAATACCGAAAATTTCACAAAATGTCATTTCATAAAAGAAAAAATGAAAGTACGTATAAAAGGTCATCATTTTTCTTACCTTTCTGTTTTGAAAACAAAATATTCAAACGAGGTAAAGTAGAAGAGCTGTGTTACGATTGACAGTCAATTGACAATGCACGTTTTCTTCTACAAAACTGTAGCTGAGAAAAAAATTAGACGTTTTTACCATATAGATTCGAAACACGACAGACACGCGCTGAGAGAAATCATATACATATTTGCCATTATTAGTAAAAGGAAAGCCAAGTTTCCAGGTTTTTTTTTATACTGTCCCACTTCGCTTTTAAAGTTCTTTGCATCCAGGAAGAATTGAAAATCCGAATACATACTTTACTCCATAGCCAAAGAAAACTGAAAATACGATTTTTCGATTTTCATAACGTGAAAATGATCTGAAAATCCTATAATAGAATGGAAGAAAAAGCTAAAAATGACGTTTAAGATTTGTTTAACGTCGACTGCCGCGTCACCCATATTTGGATGAGAGCAAAGCTTGTGACCGGGCCGTGTCACCCGTATTCGGGTGACGCTTATTTGAGTACTTGCGAAGAATCGTCGTAAGTATTTGAAAAGATATTCCATAGGAAGTAATAAAACTATTGAATTGTTGTCGGCACTCGTGGCCTGAAGGAGATTTCATTGAAAATACGCGTGGCAGCCGTCGTATTAAATGAAATGCAATTTCGACATTCATCGGAGAAGCAATTTTTCTCAAAATGACAATTTCTTTTTCCAGATAATGTAAATAAACTTTTTGTGTAATTTTCTAATAGAATACAACTTATTTGATTCATGCAGAAAAGCATTTCTGCATTTCTGGACTCGTCGAAGGAAAATCGACAGTTTGAAATATCGGGAAACTGTTTTTTGTTTTTGTATGCCTTTGGAAGTAAAATGGCTATTCGGAAATTCTTTTTGAACATACCGGAACAAATTCTTCTGCAATTCTTTATGGACAGGAATTATTACAGCTAATTATTACAAAACCTTTAATACTCAAAAGTGTGTTGTACTTTATTCGAATATTCAAAAGTAATTTAAAAAAAAAAGACTTTATGCAAAATATCGACAAATCTCTTTATTGCGAGAAATTTCCATAAACAGATTCGAAAATTACTATGTGGGTTTCCTAGAAGCCTGTAAGGAAAAATTATACTTTATGAATCAACTCGAGCTGCATCTAAAGAAAAAACTGAACGTAAATTTCTTTAAATTTACATTTTCAAAAATTGCAATTTCTCAAAATTTCATGCAGATCTTTCCACACATTTTGTTCTACTTTAGAAGCTATATTTGTTTATATAATTCCGTTGCGATTCTTTTGAGTTTCTCTATATCATATATGTATACGCAATCCAAGAAAACATAAAAGTTGTATATATATAATACCAAAAGGTGAACTTACCGCTGAAAATAGTTGGAATATCAATAATGAATAACTACAAATGAGGAATTAATGCCGTGTTCAACTGCAGTCATGATTAGAATTACTATATGTTTTTTCATGTAGTTCTCCCCGATTTTAAAATATTGCTTTTTTGGAAATTTACACTCTTTACTGACCAACGCTACAGTGTTAGTTGTTTTCCATAAAGAATTCACAGAATTTCAAACAAAAGCTCAAAAATGTTTAAATTACATATTTCGCTTCACTTTTTCTTATTGTTAGTTAGGATATAAGAATGACACACGTTTTTTGTGTTTTGTCTTAATAATCGTAAGTGATAATACTTTTTGCACATGTGTTGTATACACTCTTAACAATAATAAGAATAATTGAATTTGAAAGACTATTATTCTATCGCTATCCCCATTAACCTACATTACTTATTTTATTGTATTCTACAGTTTATATTATAATACCCTGAAATTGTGATATCTTATAACTAATTCCAACGTTCGCAATTGTCGTTCTTTTTTCCTATTTACTTTTTTTCGTTGCAAGCACAAGTATTCAAGAAATTATATTCTCCAGAATAATGTAGGCCCGGGGTAGAAACCCCAGGTATCGGGAGAAAACTGAACACACGTGATCAAAACAACGTTTATTTATAAATTGTAAACTGGCATGAAACCCATGAAACCATAGGTTGGCGCTCTTGGTAGTTCAGCGAATGCGAACAACGGAGGAGCCGGAGGAGTGTGTCCGAGCAGCACGTTGAGAGGTCGAGATTCTCAAGGCTCGTTCCTATATCTTATAAGCTACAAGGTTCGTTCACATGAACGACTGTTTATATGTTCTATGTGGGAAAAAGATGTGATACATCTTACAAGAGAGATAGAACAACATCACGTCCCACAATAATGTTCCTCGTGGCGACATCTATGGATTTTTTCGTTACTTATCAATGACGTAAGCGCGGATATTGCTACGCGACGACGTTTAACGGAACACGTGAAAAGAAGAGAAAGAGAGAGAGAGAGAGAGAGGGATAGTAGCTCCCTCTGTAACTCTTCTTGCTTATCTATCAGTCTGTAGACACGGGAACAGTTGATAGTCACCCGAGTGATTCCGCGCGCCATCATTCGTCAAGGTCGTGGGCGACGTAATATCAGCTGATCTTCTGTAAAATAGCCCTTTCGACAAAACCCTTAGTTTGATTTTCCAAAAGTATTGAGTTTTCTGTACATATTAATCTGCAAAAATGATACCCAACTGCTTTAGAAATATCAGCGGACAAACGGCGAGGAGAAATGTAAGTTCAAAGGATGGTTTGCCTCGTTAATTTTTGGTAGTACATGCCTGATTGACTGATGACCTCTATAGCTCCTTTCAATTTAGTCACTTACATATAAGTAATTTTGATCAAATTCTTTTATAATCCATCATTTTAATGCTTCGATATAATCTTTTCATCTTCTTTTATCTCGGTCACCCGACAGTATGGAAGCTGGAACGAGGTAAATATATCTCGTAAATGATCTTTTCACCTTCACAATTTCTCTTTAATTCTGTCTGTCTGCCTGCCTTCTAATCTTTTTGCTTTGACAATTTGGCTTTCTCTTCATTCAACTGTAGTCTGTAGACTCCTATGGCATGGTTTTTGCATGACACAATTTAATTAGCTTAACCTTTGGACTTCCGCGGTTTTCATATGAGAAAAATTCAAAGTTTTTGGAAAAAGTTCATACATAAGTTCATACATGAGAAAACCCTACCATAGAAAAAATCTGACCAATATTTGGGTCACTAGCGTGGCCAAACGACGGTCGAAATGTTAATCGTTCTCCCTATAGCATCGATTTGTTTTATCTATGGGAATAGGTACAAAGAAAATGGACAAAATGTTATTGAAATTTTAGAATTGCTGTTTTTAACACAGTTTATTAATCAAACCCTAGCGCTAGGTACCAAAACAGTAGCGAGGCGCTACCAAAGCGATAGCTAGAAGTACGTTTTCCAAATTAAGTTAAACTCGATACTTTACGATGGCTTAGTGGACGTTTGAGATTAATAAAATAATATATCTTATAAAAGAAGTTGAAGAATAAAGAATTGCCAGAAGTATCATAGTTTACAAATTTGATTGGCCAAAAACATTTTTTATTTGTTTTAGGTTGTGTCTTTTTTCTCAAATAAAAAGAATAACTATGCAACCGAAGCTAGTTTTGAAACCAAGCCGTTTCGTTTACACAAACTGGAGAGCGGACCTTCCACTCGAGTGACGGTAACCAAAGAGGATGCCCTTAAGATATATAAAAAATTACATACCATACGACGATTAGAAACCGCCGCTGGAAACTTGTATAAAGAAAAAATTGTTAGAGGTTTTTGCCATTTATATTCCGGACAGGTAAGAGTAACGATATTCTAATAAAACAACTTTTTACGAAGGACATTAGAAATCCGTTTAAGCGTATATGTATCGTATCGTCGAATGCATTTGACGAATACTTTTAAAGTATTTTACGCTGTGGAAATGAAATGATATATTTTGAAAAATTTTTTTTTAAGGAAGCATGCGCGGTCGGCATGGTAGAAGCATTAAGACCTCAGGATTCCGTAATTACGGCTTATCGCGCTCACGGATGGACTTACCTCATGGGGGTCGAACCGGTCGGAGTTCTCGCGGAACTTACGGGCAGACAAACCGGCAACGCCCGTGGTAAAGGTGGTTCTATGCATATGTACGCCAAAAATTTCTACGGTGGTAACGGCATAGTAGGCGCACAGGTATTTAATCCGAGTCATAGCTGCGTTCCTAACGGCTTCTTTTTACCACTGATTCAATTTTTGTAAAAAGAAAGTCACAAAGTCATAACGCGCCAAAGTAAGAACAATGAAATGTCATAAACGTATTAATGCGATATATTCCAGGTACCCTTGGGTGTCGGTATAGCCTTTGCGCAGAAGTACCAAAATACCGGTGGAGTTTGTCTGGCTTTGTACGGTGATGGCGCGGCGAATCAGGGACAAATTTTCGAGGTGTACAATATGGCCAAGTTATGGGACGTCCCTTGTATATTTATCTGTGAAAATAATGGTTACGGCATGGGAACGAGTGCGGAAAGAGCTTCCGCTAGTACGGAGTATTACACGAGGGGCGATTACGTACCAGGAATTTGGGTAAGATTCGCGAATAATTTTCATTTTTGTAAACATTGTCGCAATATTGTATTTGTGAAATAGCAAAATGATCGTATGCCGTACATCCGAGCTACCAATTGCACATTTTTTAAACCAAAAACCTTTTCCGTTAAAGTACAAGAAAATACCTTGCCAATTGTAAATGAGAAGAATGTAATAATTGTATTTGTCTCATCCAGGTTGACGGTATGGATGTATTAGCGGTAAGAGAAGCTACGAAATTCGCAGTGGAGCATTGTACGTCTGGCAAAGGACCAATTATTATGGAAACCGCTACATACAGGTACAGTGGACACAGTATGTCCGACCCTGGTACGAGCTATCGTACGCGAGAAGAAATTCAGGAAGTCCGGCAAACGCGTGATCCCATAACGAGCTTCAAAGAAAGAATACTTAATGCTAATCTTATATCCAGTGACGAAATTAAGGTAATTCTTCATTCACGCTATACGTTACTCTCTCAAACTACAAATTTTATTGTAGGAGAATACAAACGCTTCACAGAAGAATTTTTTCTTTTTCTTCTTTTTCTTGTTAAATCCAACTCCAATATTTGAGTGGATTTTCTGTATTGTAAAAAAAATATGAACGATGATAATTTATTAATGTTGAAACTATTAAATATAAATTGACATTCCAGGCATTGGAAGCGGAAATACGAAAAACTATCGACGACGCTGTAAAATTCGCTAAAGCGGATAAAGAAATACCATTGAGTGAATTAAGTGGTGATGTATATGCCAATTGTCTAGAAGAGGAAATACGTAATGTCACGCCGTTTAATCCACTTAAACATATTAGGATAGGTCCCGCCGTCAATGCTAATTGAATTAGTGAAATTTATTTATGAAAACGAGAAATTACTATGTATCAGATTCAAAATTCAGATCAAAATTTTCCAAATTCAAGTCGACCTATTTTGTTAAACCAGAAAGTTCTTTTTTTTAAGAAACGCCTGTTAGACAAATAACATAGATACAATTCTGTAAAAATGGACAGTCACATAATTCGAGAACCATAAGAAACTGAAACTTTGCTGTCATATTTTGATCTGTTCGTTTTCGGTAAATTTTATGACTCTCTGTGTTAAGAAACAGAAATGAAAGAAGATTCTTACAAAATTGGACGGAAGGATGGCTGTGGAACATTAGAGAAGTCAGTAATTACACTTGAATGAGTCACTAAATACAGGAACGGTCAATAATTATCATAGTATGAATTGCGAAATAGCAGATATATAACTTTAGAGCGTGTTTAATTATTTATCTATCTCTAACTGATCACTTCTTTCACATTTGGAAAAGTAATCGCTTGTAATTTACTACCTATAGTTGCTTCTTGTTTAAGATGTAAAAGTCTTGAAAGTTCAAAAGGTTTTTTAACAAATTCTGTATGTTTAACGATCAAAACGCAATTAAATATGATTACAATTTTGTTGAACTGTGGAAACGACAGCAAGAAAAAATGAAGTTGAACAATCAACTTCAATTTTCACGTAGGCTGTCAGTAAAAAATGATCAAATAACAATTTTAATTGAAAAATATCCATCGTCTTTGAAGTAGACGAAATAACTTTTCTGTGTAGTATTTAAGAAATATGTAGTTGACGTATTTCATTGAATTGAACCACACTGAATAGCCAATTAATTAGCAACAATTGTATTATGTTAAGTAATCGTTGGAACCAAGTCTCTTTTGGTTTAATAGATTTTCTTCCTACATATTTACATAGCTCATGAACAATTGTTACTCTCACTCTCCTCCGGTACTATGGCCCAGAATACTTCATTCATTAACATTTCTTAAGAAATTCTTAAGATATTCTTGAAGAAAAAATATACCATACAAACTGAATATATTTCATACGTATTGGGTCGGTGCATAATTAACGTCAATTAATTCGCTAGGATTTTCCCAAAATAATCGTTAATTATGCATCAACCCAATACATTCTTTCAACAAAAATTTTTAAAAAGTGTGTTTGTAGATCAAAATTTTTTAATTAAAAATGTTAGATACGTAATAATATTAAAGATGGGTATGAAATTATTTGGTTTAACGATAGAGATTTTTTGAATGGAAAGATGCATTTCTGCGCCGGATTGAAAACCGAAAACGCCGATTCTTGCTTCAATTGAAATCGCTGGTGTTTGTATGTACGAAAAAGGGGACTGGGAGTGGGTGTACCCTGGCAAGTGTTGTCTATATATCTGCCAACGACATTCAATTACTCCCGTGAAATAAAGGAGAAAAGAAATAAAACTATTGCTTCAAGAAGCAAATTTCTTAGTTAGCTTGAATGAATTCCGAGAGAAAAAAAGGGTACTTTTTTTTCGTATCTCTTTTTTTTTAGTACCTTATCTTTTCCAATTAATTGTTGTTCCAATTAATTCACAGTGATTGTTATTTATGAAATATAGTTAATATATAAGTGGAATATATGGTGAAACGGAAAGAGCAACAGGTTATTAGAATGACACTCATCCGAACTTCATTTACTTGTATACTGTGCGGATCTATAGTGTAGAAATGAAAATGGAAAATTTTGTCTGTGACAGATCAAATCCATATACTTACGAATAAAATCCGTTAAATTCTCTAATGGCGTTCCAAGTTATATTTCCTATATCGTCAATGTTTTTCTTCCAAAGAATCAGTCAAAGTGGGAAGAAACAATTGCGCATACCGATAGATAAAAAAATAGAGTTTTTAAATGTAGAATATGTAATTTTCACATTTAAAGACATTGCAAGAATTCATAAATCGATAGATACACAAAGCGTTACGATATGTATAAATTTCATTATTATTATTATTATTATTATTATTTTTATCATTACCGAAATCTTTTATGTACTTATACAAAATATTATTTGATTTGATTATTACAGAAATGCAATCACCGATTTCTTTGAAGGTGTTTATCTTAAAATGAAGTAAATGAAAAAATGGTGTTTTTCGATATAAAATACAATTTGATAATTATCATCAATCAATTTTTTGTTTAACTACAAATAAATATGTATATTAAGACGGTATGGAAATCAACGAATTCTCTAAGGGCGATTATTTTGAAATTAAATATATGAAGAGATTCTCGAGTAATTTGTAAAGCAGAATTAAAAAGTTTTGTTATTGACAATTGATTTCAGAATTTTGTTAAATCATCCATTTGACGAAATAGTTAACCTCTTCGAATTTTAGTGTAATGTGCGCGTGTATTATATTTCATTATCGGAATACGACTTATCGACCGATAACGTTTTCGAGCAAATAGTTCGAATTGTTCTCGCGGGCGTTGCTTTGTTTCGGCTAAAAAATCAAATAAAAAGAGCGTTTCTTTCTCGGTCTTTTCTGGTCGCTTCATTCGCTTTTCCGTCTATCTCTCAATTCGCATTCAAGTTCCTGCCGAATTCTTAGGTTATTGGCCATTGGCGTGCAAAAGTCCAATCCAACGCAAAACTTGTTGATCGATTGGAAAATATCGGTTTCCGTGTCAATCCCGCCGAATAACTCGAAACGGTAACGAAGAAACGGGAATTATGGCCGGCAGCGGTAACGCAAGTCCAAATTCGGTTTTCTCAAAACTGGGCTTAAAACCTGTCACGAAATGCACTCTTGTGAAAACTTACATCCCGGCTCTGGGTGTTGCATTTTACTCTGGTCTTTCCGTCAATGTTATGAACCCTGGTCTCGTTATAAGGTACGAATTTTGGAATATTTCCTTCCATTCGTCTTATTTCTTCGATAACAGTCACGTGTCATTCGTGGTTTTTTTTTTCCTTTTTCGAGGATTACGTAATACGCGTGCAACGGCTCGATGATGCCGTGCACAAGCACAAGTTCTTACATTCATGGGAAATTTCCTACATCTTCGCTCTATTACAGCCCCTTATGGTCTTATTACCTCTTCCATGAATGTCATTCTTTAATTAAATAACGCCATGCTCTAACTTGCTATGCAATTTCTTCGTTGCATCATAGTTATGGTTGTTTGATGCATTACTATACAAAAAAAGTAGGAATTTCGCATATAATAGCTAATTTATATATATACCATATATAATGTTGATTTATACGTAAATACTCGAAGATTTCTAAATGAAAAAACAAATTTCAATTTGCAGGATATTCCCAAAGATAGATATTACAAACGGTCTATTGACTGGTGCCCTCCTGGGAACTGGAACCTATATATATACCCGCGAACATATGAAATTCGCAGGAACGGGTCCTAGGATTGCACACAGGTGAGCATGATTTGAATTATTATAACAATTTTGCAAGATCATTTTTCTCAGCTATCCACTGACTCGCTACAAAAAGTGAGACATTCTAACGTAATAGATTGACCCGAAGACACTGTAATTTGTAATACTTTTGAAAAGTTATTCGCCAGCCGTATTATGAAAGTTTCAATTTGTGAAATGTATTATCGATGATAGAAAAGAAGAAATTTTATGATAATAATACATTTTTTGAAATGTTTCAGTGCAATCGGAGCGATACTTTTCACTCTTGGATCGGTTTTGTCCTGGGCGATTTTTCGCACGATGATACCACCCAATCCGACCTTATGCACGCTCGCAGGAGTTGGTTCCGGTTTGATGGTGGTTAAACTTGGCTCGGATTACCTTGAATTTGTAGACAAGCTAGTTACTAAAAAGTAAGAGAGCTATACTTAACGATATCGAAACAAAAGGGGAAATAAATAATCTTGTTCGACTTTAATCGTGAAGAGGGTAAATATACCAAACAAACGGTTTTTTATTATTATTGTTATTATTATTATTATTATGATGTAAAAAACGAGAGGAAAAGAACGGGCACGTTTAATGTTTTACAATATTTTGCAAAAAAGTGTATCGTTTGAGCATTTTGTGCGAAGCATTTAAAAACAGACGAAGCGAAAAAAGGACCGTAGTGATATTGTCTTTCCTCTTATGCGACTCTTGTGTTTTTTTTTTTTTTTCAATTAAATGTTACTTTGAAAAGTGATTTTTTTTATTCGCTAGGTAAGTGATTTAAGAATCATTTCCATAGCGATTCGATATACGATTAATAAACCGTGTTTTCTTTAAAATTGTAGAAAATACATCATTAAAATATTAATTCTTGTTTGGAAAATAAAAAAATTCATAGAAAGTGCAGTGATTTAAATAATGTATTCTTTTGATCCATCGTATACATAATATTTGTTATAATAGTGGTATAATGAAATAAAATTATTTATTATATTATTAAAATAATATAATAAATAATAATATTTTTTCCCGTACACCCTCATGAAGTTCCTTGGTTAAAAGAAATTTTGGTAAAAGGAAGTTGGCTTGGAGACTAGCAAAGGGAAATATGGAGAAGAAATTGGGAACGCGATAAGGCGTTAGTTACCGGGAAGAGCATCGTTCTTAGAGCTTAAATTGGAACCCATTAACGCCCACTCCGATGTTTAAGGAATTTAAACAATTTACAATCCAAATAATAATTTAGGGTTCTTGGCATTTGCAACCATTATTTACAACGAAGAGAATTCATTCTACGTTCTGCCTAAAAAGAAAATTTTCCATTCATTTTGAAACACGATGCGCTCTCTTTTATCGCTGCGCTTACAAGGTACCTTTTAGAAGCTAGAATACTTTTATCCACGCTTGTAATTCTAACTTGAAATCCTGACAACTTTCGTGTGGACCCACTTTATTTGATTTGATACGATACGATACATCAAAGTAAAATATTAAATTAGTAATCCGACAAATTAATACCGATATGGCAACGAGCCAAGTTCTGTACTGCTGTTGCGACAGTGCGTAGTATGGTAAGAACTGGACGACCTTACCGATATACTCTTATTTGGAACATAGTATACCAAAAACGTCATTGACACTCTTTTAGGGGACTTATTATGAATGCGTTCGATTTTTAAAAAAGAATTCACGTAGAATTTGCGTAAAAAAAGCATAAAATAAGTTATCTTATTTTTTCCTGTTGCTATTTTTCTCCTTACCTACATATTATATGATCTTGAATATTAAATCAAGAATGAACCAATTATCTGAGAATATAGGGTAGTTATTGTAGCCGTATTCTCTCCATGTTAGTTTGGGCAATAATGTAAGAGTTATCCATGATGACTCTAGAGTAGACCCATGGAAATATGTAGTACTACATACATATTTATCTTACATTAAACATTAAAGTAAGATATCTTAAAGGAACGTGCTTATTTATTTCAATTATAAGTTAAAGTGAAAGTAATTGCTATTATCAACTTACGTACGTTGCTTGCATTTCTTCAGTTATGAAATGTATTACAAAGTTTCGTTCTATCGTAAAATTTTGTATCCTAGTGGAAAAGAATTTAAAAGATCAACGTTATCGAGTTTTTTCCATTGATATACAGAATATCGTTTTTTATTTTTCTTATCCTCGACCTTACATTAACGATACATATATGTATTTATACAATAGAAAAAGTAACGTATTATTTATTACACTTTCGATTTTCTGCAACAATCGATAATAATTTTGGATGATATGTATTTATTAATTTATACTAATTTTTATTTACCTATTTGTCAAATTGCTTAAAAATTAGAAATTCCAGTTTTATGGAACGTTCGCGAAATATACAGAGGCGTGTACGATATATTTTTGGAGTTTTTATTCCATATTCATTTTCTGTAAATAACCTAATTGAGCGTTGTTGCGAGTAGGCTCGAATAATGGTTAGTTGTAGAAATTAAATTAGCGTTCGTTAGAAAAATAACTTTCTTTCGTTTGTATCTAATGAACACATGAATCACACAATTGCAAAAACAGCTTTCCAATTTGTGTACTTATAGCAGCACTTTTATTATTGCAACAGCGGTAACAAGCAGTAATATGTAGTTGACGAACTTACGAAATTACGGAAAAGGCATTCTTCTCGTTACTCCACTTTATTAGACAGGAGGAGGAGGAGGAGGAGGAGGAGGAAGAAAATTCATTGTTTCGGAACTATTAAAGAAGGATTTCTAATGCACAATTAACAATTGTTTCACAACTAAAAGTACAGCAGATTTACGCACAACATTTTGTTGTTTTCGTTAATTTTTTACGAATTTCCCATAAACATAATTTATTAATATAAAAAAGTTTAATAAATCGATAATCTAGTGGTATTGGACAAATATTGGTCTAAAAATCCACGCGATAAATAAATAAATAAATTAATTATTACCTTGCATGTCCGTCCAAGTTTATAATAAGTATTCGATTTTGATAATTGTTACCAGTATTTAATTAATTTCATTGTTTCGAAAAAACAAACATAATTTCTTAGTTTACGCGTTTTAATACTTACAATTAGTAGAAACCATATACATATCGTGGATTTGCTGGTGTGAATATGACCTTTGGATTATTTTATAGTACATACATGAAGAAGCTATCTATTTACTCGACTTTGTCTCTTATCTGCCTCTTCTCAAATAAACCGGCAAGAATTATAATAAGTCTAACTGAAGTTTGGAACGTTTGTTTAATCACTTCCACTCTCATAGGAGGGATTGAAAATCTCGACGATATTCCCAATCCAAACATTTTCCTTCCCCTAATTTTATGAAATTATTGTTCCATTTCATTTTAATGAAATTTTCTCAACAGTCGATTATTCATTTTTTCTAATCGAGCAATTTAATATTTGGAGATTCTACAAATTGTAAACGGAAGGTATTTTTGGAAAAAAAAAAAAATAGTTGCAAAAATCGAAATTATTATAGTCTTACTTGCTGAAATGATATTTTTCATTGAATGTTATGTAATGTTTTAATTCATAGTTTTTATAGTTCAAATCGACTGAAAAATTAGCATGGAAAAATTATTTGTTTAATTGTTTGTGAAACATTAAATAGCAGTGATACATATTTTTTCTTATATGTAGTAGAAAAAATGATACAAAAAGTGAGTATTTTTTATGCAAAAACAAATATACAATTAATAGCGAAAATAATACGATTCCTGTAGTTTGTTTGATACGCAAAAGTCCAAGATATCTTCGTAATTATTAATTAGCTAAATTCTTATTCCTCTTCTTCTTCGTCTTCTTCTTCTTTTATACAACTGAATCTAGTTGATTGAGTCTAAATAAAAGAAAACGAAAGTTAATGCTTTCGATTTCCGTATTTTAGATATGTAAAAACTGAAATTTCTCCTTGGTCATAAAATTTGTAAATTTCAAAAATACCGTTTATGTTAATGTTCAATTCAACACATTTAATATATACTTTTCTTGAAAATTATATAGAAATCATCAGTTTCAATGTTAAAATTACTTGTCATTGTTATTGCATTATTTGCATTTTTCTTACAATAAAAAAGTCCTTATACAAATAATCGAAGAGTATTTTTCCAGGGAAGCAAAAACATTTCGTTTTTGGTTAAATAGGTTGTTAAATTAACTCGAGTGCTAATACTAGTGCGCATTTGGGATAAAGTTTTGTAAAATCTCTCAAATCAGAATTTCTTGAATGAATAAATAAATACTAAAAAAAATGTTCTCTCAATTTTATCGGTCCGATTTTACGATTTTTCTTATCAACCGGAACAAAATTTTTCACTAGAAATGGGTAATAACGTTATTAACTGCAAACGTTCCAAAATTCAAATTCTTCGAAATATTGATTATTTAGGAATTTCTCATTACAAAAAATACATAAATTACTCTTATCGTATATCGTTATCACCACCATCATCATCATTCTTAGCTTCTTGAAAGTCTTATTTGATACTGTTACATTAAAGGACACTCGTCAGTTTTCTTATAGATATGTAAAATAGATATCTAATATAAAGAGTTATTTTAATATAAATATACATTCCTTAGCCCTCTGTAAAGCACATGGGGCTAAATCAACCTTACTAAAAAATCATCCTTACCAATTTCTTGTTGCGTACGTGAATAGCAATTTGTAAAAAATTCGGATCCCGACTGACATTCAAATCTACCAGGGTTTTCAAGTGAAATACACATCGAAAATACTGAAATTTCGAGCACCGAAAGACATTTTTCTCCGTGTATTCTTTCTTGTTTCACACACAGGCAAAACAAACTTGCTCTTGTTCACTTTCTTCGCTAAACCACCACACGAGCGAGCCCATGGTGGGTCATCAAAGAGTTCATTAAATAGAAAAATTCGTTCACTTTGTCAAAAGTACGAATTCTTAGACTTAAAACACACGATACATACTGAAACTGCCTTTTGCCATTCCTTGGGATCGATTAATTTCAAGAATAATGACTCCTCCAATTGAATTGAAAAGCGAAGTTAAAGACTAATGAGTATGCGTTGGATGAGAAGATGCCGTTTCGTATTTCGGCGTGAAAGAATTGGTAACAGCCTCTACCAAAGTTTCCTTCAATCCGTCAATTGCATCAGTTAAAATCGTAGTTTGTTCTTCGTGATCATGGATATGTCCTTTGGTATGTTCATGACCGGCCTCGTGCTCACCATGACCGCCGTGCGAATGCGAATGTGCAGCTGAAAAAAAAGAGAAGAAATGAAAAGAAATACAGTTATTTGCATTAGAGTTAGACAATTCTTGTGGTACAATACAATTCTTCCGCGTAGATTGGACATTTAAGTTGGAATTATTTTCGAAATGATCATTTTCCAGGTGCGTGGGCTGGCTATCTATTCAGAAATTCAATGAGCGTCTTGGAAAACTTGTTTGGATGCCCATTGAAAAACGCTTTATAAAATTTGCTCTTGATCGCAATAGAATGTATGTAGTACGATGAAGAAATATTTCTATTATTATCTACAAGCGTAATTAACCTTTTGAAGATCATGTGGATCGGAGAAACATCCGGAAGTTTGAAAGCTTTGTTTTCTTATTTTTTCTACTATTAATCGTACAAGACAAAAGTGTTATCCACGTGTTATCACACGTGAGTTGCCTCTATTGTTGTATTATCATCATCGGACTCTAGTACCTTGGTTCTACAAAACAACGATCTTTCATGCTTGACGCATCAATGTATCTTTCATTTATGCGCGTTCCGCTTCGTATCATTTCCCAAGGACCATGCTTTTAAGCTTCAACGTCCTCAAAAATGCGCTGAATGCGCTCGTAATAATAACAACAACCGTATACCGAACGAAAACTGTGGTAAATCTTGAGACGCGGAAGGAGGATGCAATAACGAAAAATATGCTTGATATCATTGGTTAAAATCAAGAAAAAGCATGGCCCTTATGTCCTAAGGTCAAAAGAATGCAGTCCAAATTTTAAATGGGAGACTAGCTTTCATTATTATTATTAATACCCGAGGGAGGTTGTTCAAATAGTTGTGTAACCATTTCAGGAAAATGCGCCAATGGCTTTATACCAATTGCGCTAGGTTGACTGGCAGTTGTTTTTTTTTCCCCAATACGCATAAATGGGGGATAGAACTGATTTATTCAATAACTACGTTAACAATACCCTTAATCGACTTCATTAAGTCCCATAATAGCGAGATTGTAGCCCTGCCCTACGTAGCTACCATATAGGCTCCATCGCTTCTGATAATACTGCAACTTTTGCAGTTGGCAATTTCCCGATGAAACTTTTTACTTCAAGGTGTCGATACAGACAGAAAATGCAACTTTTTTTTTTTCTTTTCTTTACTTTTATATCAAAAATCGTTATTTCATCCAAGTCTTGTTAAATCTGTTGCCTATTGCTTGGTAAATGGGTCAGATTTCTTTTGTCCCAGAGTTTTCTTCGAGTTATTCTTGAACTTGGAAAAATTGAACATGCAAATAAGCGACAAAGATTGAAACTCGACTGACACATTTTTTTTCACTATCGAATTATCCTCAAAAATGGGAGTGACCGTCAAAAGAACCGTAGCTCACTTTGTTTTTGCTAAAATATATTTTGCGAAGAAGCTATTTTCCAAGCTATTCTCTCGAATTAATAAAGACTCGAATGAATACTATTTTTCTGGAATTTTACTACACGACTTGTTGCATTATTTTTTCGCGAGGAATACACGGCGATAAAGTACCCCGAATACCCCTCGTTTCATAGTCATTTTTTTATGAGTACGTTTCCCTTTGTTTTCCGCAAATTGATAACCTTACGGTAATATACACGCATATGTATATGTTACGTATAGTCTCAATGTACATATTGGTGTAGATACGAGCATTTGAAACAAGCTTGTATGGAAATTGATAGCAGTTTTTATCCCAAGTTATTCATTTTTAAAGATCAACGTCAGAATTTGTAAACTCATTCCATTGTCCGTAATATGGCAGGTATATGTATATCGATTTTCTTCAAAATGTCACAAAATTATCCTTTCCCATTCTTTCAAGTGGAAAGTATTGTACTTACATATATATAATATTAATAGGTGAAAGTGGTTGGTTTCATTAACGTTCTAATTTAAGGGGAACCCTGACGTTCGAACGGTGGTAATTCTCATTGAGAGTCAATATAGAATGTGTATATGTATATTGTACTATATAGCGCGTATACTGAATAGAAATGGAGACATTTTGGGAGATTCCAATTATTTCGCATGAGCAAAAAAGAAATTATAAGATTATTATGTGGAATATTGAATACCGGTTAAAGGTCCGGTCGTCTATTGCCAATATCATTTGGCAATGCATTGTCGTGAAAGTATGCGAGGAGGCATTATAGATTGAATGAAAGATGCAATTCAATGAATTAATTACTGCACTCGGAAGTGCAGATTCCACGTAAGAAGGTGTTATATCGGTAATCATGTGACATGACAAACAAGAAAGCAGTTGAAAGTCGGTCGGATCGTTCATCGACCTTTTACTTTGGGTTCATTGCCATAGGTAGAGAAAGCTCTTTGCTCGAAGAATAACCAGATCTTTTTAGTTTTTATCGCGTGAGATGCATTGATTGCATTAATATGAGACGTACATAGAGGAAACCCAGTTCTTTCTACACGATTCTGTACTTACTTACAATTAGTATTACACTTTTTCTTCTGACCTAGACAATATAGATTTCAGACAATACCGTCACTAGTGTTTTTCGGTCTTTCGGTCTTTCGGTCTTTCGGTCTTTCGGTCTTTCGGCAGTCTTTCACCCTTTCAGAGTTGCCCAATAGATATAATATATATTTACCATACTAAAATTGGTTAATTGTCCTCTGAGAATTATTTTCAAATTAACCAGAGACCACGACTATATTTTTTATTTCGTATTAACGAAAATGTGAATTTGCTAATCCTGATTTGAAAATTCTTCAGCGAAATCTTGAATATATTTGGAATATCTTAATTCGCGTACTATCCGAAATATCCTATATTGAGAGAGAGAGAGAGAGAGAGAGAGAGAGAGAGAGAGAGAGAGAGAGAGAGAGAGAATTGTTATTCTTTGGACACATGCAATTAGCTTCGCGTTAATGTAATACGAGATATCGTTGCTGATAAAACCTATGTTGGTTGGTTATAAGTACCGCGCATACGTGAAATTACATAACTGTGTTAAATCACACGTATAATTGTGTAGTGAGGATTCATAATAATGTTATTCTAAACCACTTTACTTTTCGAACCACACGGTACATATTATATGCATGTACGTATGTATTACGACCGTGTGAACCCGTATACTATACGGCACAATTATATGCGCGAATGGCACACGCGAGGCACAAAGTCACGATTGTAAACGTTCCCTGAATGAAAATGCACATTTTTTACTGTATAATTGCGTATACCTCGGAACGATGATCTCTATTAAAAAAGAGGATTTTGTATTAACGATAAGCCTTTGTTTCACTTTAGATCACTAAAACAACGGTCATACAAATAACGACCGAAAAAATGACGATCGCGAGGAGACATCGGTGAACCGGCAATTTCGGCAACCAACTCATTTTTGGGCATTTTTCAAAAAATATCTGAGATATTGAAACTATTTGTCAGTGCAGGAATTCGTATGGTTTAACTTTATACGGTATAACTAGATTATACCTTGGAAATTATGATAATCCGCGCTTCCTCTATCCCACCAATAGCCGATAGATAGGTATTTTCTGTATCAATTACATGCCATTTCCAAATATGTATGGTATGTGCACCCTCCTTTCTTGCGAAACTCAAATAACTTGAGCCTAAGAGATCATTTCTTAGAAATGCAAAGTTTTAAATGTCAGCTTCCCGTCGTTACTTTGCTGTTTTTATTATAATCGTTTGTACAATACTGCCTGTAGGTGCAGGCAAAAAAGAGAAGAACACTGCTGTTAGCTTCATTGTGAATGTAACAGTGCTAAGTTCCTTCCAATATCAATTACTAATCGTAAGTAACTGTTTTTCCGTTAACTCGTTATTTCCAAATGGGTCACGCGGATTAAAAAACCATGAAATTTATTAGAAAGGGAACTTTCTTCTAAATCATTTTCTTCTAATAGCCGATCGTAAATTTTTTATTGATTTTTAGCAATATAATAGCTTTTAATGCATTGTACATATTTCGGGAGATCCGTTACGCGAAATCTTATTTTTCTTCAAGCATCTTCATATTTGAAATCGCTTTGATTATTTTATATTAATAGGAACGGCCCTTTCGACATTTCGACTTTTGTAGTAAGAAAAAATGACGCAAAAATAGGTAACAAGTCGACGAAACGAGGAGAGAGTTCCGACTCGTAACATGACCTTTATCTTTTCAAGTGTGGTGCATTTCAACTTTTTGGTAAATCAATAGAAAGCTCTCGCTTTCTAGACGAAACAAAGGTGGGTGGTTTCACGAAGGACGTACCCGCGAATAGGGTTGCACCGATGCGAATAGATTGGACAGGATGGATATAACATCTTTCCTAAACTCTAATTATAGAGGGGAAGGTGGCAAACCCTGGCCACTTATCGAACGTTACAAAGTTTGGCGCCGCGATTAAAAAAGTTTACTTCCACGCGATAATTATTTCGACTAACTTTATACTCTAAGGCGTTCCAGATATACATGCATACATACACATAACATACATATTTGCCGAATTGTTGGAATCACCAGAGAATTTAGTGACCAAACTTTCATAAAATCTCTGGTTTCTCATCGACAGATAAACCGTTGTCTTCTTGTCAATCCTTGTCACAGCGTTGACCCGCTTTATCCCTTGATAAGATTATCAACCCATATTGTTCAATGATTATTACAAAGTGACAATGAGACGAAAGATAGATAACAACAATAACAATAGTTGAGATTTTATGACACTTTTTAAGAAATGGTAAAAGAGGTGGAAAACTATACTTTTCCAAGGTTGACATTGCATTAGTTTGCAGTAGTTTGAAATTGAAGAGAATTGTTGAAATGTTGCTGTGTAAGTAATATCGAATAAGTGATAACGCTACGAGCACGAAAGATGTCAGATGTCACGTATCTATGATATTGTATTTTCCTACCAATTCACCGAGGGCATTGACGTGAAATAGCGAAGCTCTTTCCAAAACACCGCGAGCACCTTATTATTGTACATACCACACATATATATCACATTATATGTCGTAGACGCGAGTGGAACAAAGTATGATGAATTATTAAAGCGCTAATTAAAAGGAGAGCTCTCGAATTACCGAAGGAATGAATTTCACCAAAGCATCGATCCGTCCCATTGCATTATAATGCAATCCTGAAAGGAATTAAAGCGTACACAGCTAAATGCTGTACGCTTTCTACCAGTGGAATTGCTTTTTCATACGTATTATTGTGCGAATATTAAAAGCAAGACGTACATACGTACTCGCTTATACTTACTAGCAATTTGTAATCCGAGCATAAGCATGAATCCAAGTAAGATAGCGGCCAATTGCAACAAGCCACTTTTCTCGTTGGCCCTCTCGCGTGCGAGTACTTCGAAAAAGACGACGTACAGTAAAGTACCGGCAGCCATTCCCAATAAAATGGTTGGCGTGGGTCCGAGGTTTTCGCTGTCGTTCTTAAAGTGTCCCAACGCCAGGCCCACGCCTATCCCGATAGGCGTAACCATCGAGAAGACGGACAAGTAGCCGAAAATCGTTCTACTGGACGCACCGGTGACGTAAAGTTCCATTCCGACGCAGAAGGCGATGACGAGTTTATGAGTCGCTATCGCAGCTGCCAAATACAGCACGGAATTCATGGACGGCTCCAGGCCCACGGCCAGTCCTTCGAAAATTGCATGAAAGGACAAGGCGATAACCGTTAATAAACCTCGCACGGAACCGTTCTTTTCGATGTTTACGGAACTTTTCGCCGAACTTTCTATCGACTTTGGCCGGTAGTTGCTCTCCGCGTCGACATCGTCGGACAATCCGGCCGAAGGTGCCGATAAAACGAATATCGCCGGTAACGCGGATCGTTCGTTTTTCAACTTCTCCTCCGTATGATCGTTCTTATGTTTGCTTTCGGACCAGCTACCTCTCGAAGTCGATGCCGAAGTCGAAGTCGTCACCGTGGTGTTGGTCGATCCTGAATTTGAGCGATCGTTGCATCTCCGAACGGACACCGTTCTGTACAAGAGTGCCTCGGAAGCATCGTCTTTCCCCGTTAACGCCGCGTGAACAGCTTCTTCGACCAAATAAACGAAGAAGAATCCTCCGCAGAACAAGAGTTCGGCCAAACTCAGCGTTCCTAAGGTCGCCAATTGCCCATTGGTTTGATGTCTCTCGACGCTTTCTCGTACTTCCGGCGCGAGGTGCAAGAAGGTGGTGAAGAGAAGGACTCCTCCCCCGAAACAGAGGAGCAAGGACGTCAAGAGACCCTGTAGCGATGAAAATTCTAGTGATATTTCTTTTTTTTTTACCCTTTCTCAACCACGATTCTCTCCATCCTTCACTTTTTCATCAAATATCACATTTAATGGGTATTTCAATTTCAAAATTTACCGCGATTGACTATACGATTTTATCCCCATCAAATACTTGCCGCATTTAGCGGGTTTTCTGGTCGTTGACTACCAACTTTTTATTGGATTTCGAAAATTTCAAAATGTCTCATACCCAGTATGGTGGATATATGTATCAATGTTGACAAATTTATCATTTTCATAAAGATTCGTGTAACAAAATTTTCAGGTGGACGGTTGAACAGACGCGGAGTGTAAAAAAGTTGCTAGAATTAGGAAATTAGCAAGTTACGTTGAATTTCATTACCATTCCAATAAATTAGTATATGCAGTTAAATTGGTGTGCTTTTGAGAAATTCAAACGTGTTATTGATTTCTTTTAGTTTTCATTTGTTTGGCTCTTGGAGAACTTGTGGAGTAGAAAGGATTGGTAGAATAGCGAGTTCTCCAAGTTTTTCTTGCTGAGATTAAAGTACCGGTACAAGTAAACATGGAAAGTAAACACGTCCGATATGGCCTTAGGTCCAAAAAAAGCCTTACAACTAGTTTTTAGCTTTAACGTTTCTCCGAATTTTTTAGTTTACTCCAACTGTAGGCTTTGCATCGCGCACCACTGCTCTACTGTACTTTAGAATTTCTTCACGCTTTGCTTTTAATGATCATGGACACTTGAGTGATCACTTTCGCTTGAGAAGAGTAATCGCGATCCATAGCTTTAGTTATGATATAGCGTCTAGAGGTAAATTCATATTAATTAGTTGCAGTTTCTCAATTTCTGCTTATTGATCACTGACAATTGCATTGGTATGTATCTACTTGATCGCGTCTACTCGGTACTATTCGTTTTAGGCAAATTTCCCGGTAATAATTTAACGTATCTGAAATTTTCCGAGAAAATTCGCGTTTTTTTTCCATTAAATGTTTAATACAAATGTAGAGAGTAATAAGAGTATATTTGCATTAACTGGTTCAATTTGACATAAAAATTGCCTAAGGTAAACCTGCAAGAATCTACGAAGTGTTTGTATGCATTTAACAACTGTAAATTAGATGATTCCTCGACAGGAAACGAGGGGATTCGTTTCGTTGAATACAACGAAATTATTATAATATATGTATGAAATAAAATCACTTGAAGAAAATGCATGTTTTTGTTTGTTCAACGATTCGATGATAGTGCAGTTGTTGTTGTTTTTGGGAAACATACTTGCGATGAACTCGAAGAGGAGTTGACGCTCGAAGACGAAGCGTTACTGATACTACTGCTAGCGATTCCACGACGTTCTTCGCGTTTTCTCATTCTACATCTTCCAACGACTAATGGCAACATTCCCAACAAGAGCGATCCCAAACCCAAACCCAGCATAGCCGCTACTTTCGCTAAAAGCAAAACAGCCGACGAAGAAGATCCACTTTCGTCCATGGCTGGGGCGTTTGATCGTCGTTCGACAAAAGAAGCTTGTCGCCACTAGGACAAGACCTAGAATCTATTTTTCGACGATTACTTCCCGCGCTTCGAAGCGGTACAGCGGTACAGCGGTACAGCGGTACAGCGGCACGTGTGTACCGAACACGAAATTCTTTTCACTTTACTACTTGTGCATTTCTACTTCCATTCATTATTCTTGCAAACTGACGTTTTCAAATTCCTCAGTGGCATGGAGCGTTATTTATTGTAGTCCGCTTGACGGATGGTATCACAGAAAAAAAACACTAGAGAGACGATACTTCATATTGTAGTACATATGTATACACAAAATTTGCGTAAAATTCCTCGTCGTTCGACTTCGACGTCAAACCGGACACTTCTGAAAGGGGAACTCGGTATAAGCTTTATCCCCTTCGCGTCTTACATAGACGTCCCGTCCCTCCTTCTCGTTTCCTGTCTGCCCTCTCTATCCTCTTCCACCACTACTTCTCTAAATGTATGTACATTTTTCCCTACGCGTCGCGTGGTTAACACCGCGTATCGTATATGTATAAGATGCTTTCGATCTCTCCAGATTTTTTTTATCTATGCACATTGATAACATTTTCACTATCGCCTTTATTGGCTACAAATTCTATCCCAACTTGCCAACAAATTGGCATTTTCCTACAACGGATATCTAGTTATAGTTATAGTTATACCATACATGAGAAAGACGCCATTCTCCCACATAGCGGAACGAAAGGAAGTTTAACCCCTTCCGATCTGGTGCACATTGTAACGTACTATATGTATGTATGTACGTGAACGGGACACGAAGCGCAAATGGATGAAAGGTGGTTTAAGAAATCTCAGAATTTGGAAAAAGTTAGAGGAAGGGAGAAAAGAGTTTGGAAACAGTCTATATCCGTTGATATGGCAGAAACAAATAGGTATTCGATAAGGAAATCTTTAGGACAATTTCCCTTGGGACCTGGAAAATCGGAGATAAGCAAACATATGATTAACATGTGCGTCATCATCCAACGGTGTAGCGATATTATTGGCAAGTCTATTACGTTAAGTATATTTTATTCTACAATTCTCGGAACATCTATAATTCTTTAAGTAGTTTTTGAAAACTCGCCTGACGTACTTGGATAACAAACATTCGGGAATATTGTTTTACATGAAATTACTACCTTTCACCATTCACCAAGTTCGCAATCGACGCTTCTGCACGTCAACCCTTTATTGACAAAAAGAATAATTTAGAACGTTCAATAGTTTTCCGAAAAACTGACGACATGGATGGTAGAAATCGTACCAACGCTGTTTCCGAACCAGAGCCGTATACATGGATTCTTAAATTCAGCCGTTGCTTTTTGAAAATTGTGCAAACAATTGTCCATTTTTCAAAAGAAAAAGAAAAATGAGTCGAAGCACGATCTATAATTACACATTATGTTTTTCGTCGATTCACAATAAATATAAAAAAATGGACTTGCCCCACTTTCAAAAGCAATGGCGCAATTTCCTTTATTTGATTAATTATGAGGTTTTTTCGAACCGTTTCCTTTACCAAAATGTTCCTCCATCCTTTCGATATTCCGAATGCAACGAGTCAAACAGTGGTCACGTCAAACCCAACATTCTCCTATTACCACTCTGACCTTTAACTATTTGTTTCATGCATCATGCAACAATTTCATAGATCGGTAAAACAAACAAAACAGCGAGGCAACGGGATGTGAATTACAACAGAAGCGAAAAAAAAGCGTCAAATCAATTGTCTATTTCAAAATAATTTCTTCATCCATTGGTCTTGCTTTTTTAACAACTGTGAATTCGTAACGCGAAAGGACGAAGCGAAAGAAAAAAATTTGCAAAACGCGTTTCCGCATTAGCCTACACACATATAATATTTAATACTTGTGAAATACATTTATACGTGTTTCCTTTTTTCTTTCGTTCATTGTTGTTTGTATTAACATAGGTATACGTGTTTTTGCTTTCGTGTCTCTCGGATGCCTTTCACCATGTAACCGATGGCCTTCACCTATCCGGCTATTAAAACCATAGTAGGACCTCGTTATTGCAATCTCTTTGAAACCGAAAAAACGCCATATAACTGAGAGAAATATTAAGATTTTGGATCTTACGAATTGCAAAAAATTGATAATATTTGAATTATAATGTTTGAATTAGGGACTTAAGAAAATAACCAAAAATCCGATGTTTTTTATCCAATATATATAGTAAGGTGCAACTGAAAATAGTATATTATACTGAATATAAATCAAATTAGCATTTGACTGCATTTTTACGAATGTTGAAAAAAGGAAGGTCTATATCGTTGTTACAATTGAATCTGCGATAAGTGCGTATGTCGTGCTACGTGCATCTCGCAAGACATCGATGTATCGGAGGAAACGAACGACCTCAAATCCTTTATGTTAATCGAACGTCGACCTCAGTTTCACTTTTTTTGTCTTTCTACTTTTACTTCATTTATTGGCAGAAAAATATGTAATAAATGTTTATGTATGAGCGGTGAAGATTTTATTTACGACGTGTTGTCACTAATTATCAATTCGTATGCGTATAGACTTATAGAGCGAAGAATACCCGTTTTCTTGGATTCGATTGTAAAGACTTTCCTCAAACTCGAAACTCGTTCGACCAAATACGGAAATACGGAAATACGGAAACAGGAAAACCCAGAAACACGGAAATCTTTAGCAGCATCGTCTCATCATTATGATAATGCTAGGGTTATGTAGGCACGATAGATTGTATAGTTCCCTGCGAGTGTTTTCATTATTGTATTTTTTTACGTTAAATTTGTTTTCCACATTTGCCGACTGTGGAAATAAAGGGAAAAAAAAGGTGCGGGACAAATGGTTATTTTCACACTTTTAGCTTAAAATATTTAAAAAATAGTATATAAGAAATTAATTCTTATGCAGTTGTAGACCAACTGTTATATTATTGTAGCGACAACCAAGCAAGGTCGTCGACGATTTCAAACAATCGTACAAATTTTCAGGGTCAGGGACAAGATGAAAGTAGAAAATGTGATACTTCTGTAGAATGAAAAGAGGAAGGAATGACGCACAATGAAAGAGTGAACTTTAAGAATGCCATTTTTTGTGTTCCGCACCTCAAGTACGATAACGGTATTTCCTTCCACAGTATTTTTTAATTTCAAGCGAACCTCTACAGCAAGAGTGATGTTTATTCATTTGTAAATGCTGTTACCGAAGATTGTGACTCACGTGAAGTTTTTTTTTTTCCAAAATGCAACAATACGTGTTTTCTGTGACATTCCTCTTTCATGAGTTTCACTCGATTAACCGTTATAATTTATTGTAATTTTTTTATTTATTATAAAGGGATCGAGTGTTTCTTTGCTTGGTGTAAAATAATATTTGTTAATTGCCAAAAAAAAGAAAACATTTCCAAAAGGATCCGTTTCATTTCGGGTTTTATAAAACTAATAATATGTATGCATATAGCATTACTATGTATTATATAAATATTTGAAGGTTCACGTATGCCTTATGATAACTCATTATCGGAAATATCACAAGTCATTTTAGTCCTGATAATCTTATTTAGATATAATTCTCTATCCAACATAAAAATAAATTTGAAAGGTTACTGGTAAATTGGTATGGCATAATGATCACATCGATCTAATCATTTCCAAAATTGTGGAAAATTGATTTTAAAAATATAGAACAAGGAAATAAGTTTACGTTGAACCAATAAAATTTGGACCCATTTCTTTTTTCAAATGTAGTTCATTTTTCAATAGAAAAAATATGAAAGGGGTTCATTTTTTTCAAATATAAGTCAATAAAATTTTACAATCCAAAGTATTCGTATAGTATTTGGCCAAGAAAGAGTAATTTCTCGTTCTTACCGAAGCTTTTCTGGGCCTAACGGATTAGTCTACTAGATACTAATTATTTGTCGATAATTGTTAGGTTAGAACATGCGATTAATGTATTACCAAATAGTACTCACTCGCTAACTGCAGTCCGAACATTACACCGAATCCGATTAGAATCGACAGATACTGATCCAATCCCGATCGATGTTCGTGTAGAATCTCGAAAAAGACCACATAGAGAAGCGTGCCGGAAGCAATTCCCTACGAGTAAACGACAAAGAAGATTAATATTAGTTCTACTATGTTCTTAGCGAAAAATGGTTAGTGGAAGAGACCGTTTGTCTGATTTACTGTGGATTTATCTCTACCTTTTTCCGAAATGTCAAAACAAAAAAAAAAGACAAGAAAAACGTAGAAAGTCACGAGTTTTCGAAATTTGTCCTTTTACACTTCCGTTCCTTTACCTGAAGTATAACAGCGAGGGCTCCACTGCCAGCAGCGCTTCCACCACCGACAAGAGCCATTCCGATACCGATTCCTAGTGGTGAAACTATAGCGAAGGTACAAACGTAGATAATAGCTAAAAATCGTCGAGTTCTGGAGGCTATCAGTTCAACGCCTATGCAAAAGGCTATCACGAATTTGTGTGCCGCGACTGCAGCGAACATGTACCTGGAAATTTTTAACGGTCAAAAATTCTGTACCGCAACTGAAAAAGATATGTATAGATATTTATAACTATTTCAACGATTGTTATAGTAGTGATTTTAACTAGATTCTCTTCATTGGCTGTTGCTTCTGTTAATACTTACCAGACGTAGTTAGACGAGCTTTCGAGGCCAATCGCTAGTCCCTCGAAGAGTTCGTGAACGGATAATCCAAGAACGATTAATAAACCTCTTAACGAGCTTATCTCGAAATCATCGCCGTCCTCCGTCATTAACGGCAGGTGACTGTGTCCATGTCCTCTAATTAAAAAAAAAAAGAGTAATGGGAAAATTAATGGGGAACAGATATTTCTTAGAGAAGATATAAAGTCTTATATAAATCGATATTGGTTTCGGTATCGATAAAGGAAGTACATAAAAAAATGTTATTTTTTGCAAACATTTTTTTGGGTCATCTAGACCGAAAGTAGCGTGGCACCCAAAACCGTATCGATGGGGTGCCGCTCGCGGTTGGTCGAGTATCAATAAAAAGTTACCATATTCGAACAAACCAAAAGGATTCTTAATATATTACACCAAAATTATGAAGCGTCTTACGAATGCGAGTGTCCATTAGGAATGGATATAACGGATCCTCCACCCTCGACGAGCTCATTCGTACTTTTGTTAACGTCCTTTTGACACGCCAGTGTTCTTTTGCTTTGTTTGTTTTTTATATGCGAGTGAACTAACTCCTCTACCAGGTACATAAGGAAAAATCTGCAACAAATGCCATTAAAGCGTAAAATTCTACCCTCTGAAATTGTTTTTAACTAACAAATGAACAAATGACACAACTTCGTCGTCGATATTTTTTAAATATTTACGTTCTACTTGATACCATTTAAATATAGTAGACTGCAATTACCGAGCAATTATTAAAAGTGTCTCAAAACTTGACGCTTCGGGGGTCAACTTATGAGTCGTACTTCCCTAGGCAAACACGACGGTCTTTGGAAGATCTCGAATGAAAGCACTCTACCGGAAACTTCTGAGACATATTTATTTCTTTATATAACCGTAAAATTAGTATGTATCGTAAACACAAGGTTACGTAATTATTATAGGATTTATATACGATACGTATAAATAAAAACTTTGCAAGAACGCTATTTGTCGGAAAATTATTAACTGTGGAGATTAATTTTTTTCTTCTTTGTTTTCGACATTACCTATTATGTTTTGTGAGATACCGATAATTCCAATAATTCATCAATTTCATCAAGTATCTAAACGCTATATGGAGTACTTACCCTGCACACGAAAGAGTTTGCGCCAAAGAGAAATTTAGTTCTGGTAATTGGCCTTCGTGCACTAATCGCTCGACATTTTCAGTAACTTCGGGTAACAAGTGGAGAAACGTCGTACAAAAGAGTACTCCTCCTCCAAATCCCAAAAGCAATTTCACTACCGTTTTCGACCTGTTTTAAAATACATCATGACTTTCAGTAACTATACATTGTACGCAAAACAAATAAAGATTTGCAGCGATATAGATGTACATATTACAGATTTTTACAATAACTGAAGTTCACTAAATCTTGAAACGATTTTAGTAAAATGTTGCGATTTTAGTTAAAAGTCGATTTTTTTTGGCATACCTACCTACCTACCGCTTCCCCCAAAAATGGGGTAAAAATTAAAGTTTCAAAACTGGGGTTGGACAAGTCATTTTTAGGGGTAATTTTTCCCGTAGAATCGATTCCCAAGGTCGAATTGGACAAAATCTAAGCGGAAGTTGGTTAAAAGTAGGTTTTTTGAGGAAAAATCGCATTTTCCGTTGGATTTCTGGAATTTTGACCATGAAAATGGATTCCTCGGGAAAAAATACATCGGATAAGGGTCTCCCGAAAGTGTGACAATTTTTTTCCAAAAGTCGATTTTTTTGGGCACACCTACCCCTTCCCCCAAAAATGAGGTAAAAATTAAAGTTTCAGAAATGGGTTTGGACAAGTCATTTTTAGGGGTAATTTTTCCCGTAGAATCGATTCCCAAGGTCGAATTTAACCTCTTAGGCACGACACGCCACGCCACTATTGTGACTTTCGTGGATGTCATCTTTTCGAACGATGCGCCACTATAGTGGCGTTCGCGTATAAACCCTGGCTTACAGAGAAATTCTATCTAAAATTGTTGTACGTTTACAAAGCCTTTGCGGAAGAAACAGTGGTTTGTACATACCTCGGATTTCCAATTTCGTCGTTTGCATCCCACTTTAACCATTTCGCTAATTGCATAGGCATAAGACCCATAACGATACTAACGGAACATAAGACTAGCATAGTAATGCTTTTGGCGATAAGGACCGACGATGTATTTGACGAATCGTCGTCATTTTCAGGAACATCGTCTTCTATGTGTCTTCTTAAGATAATGTGTTCCAATAATTGGTCACCCGCGTGTAGAGACATGGTTATTTAAAGAATTGAAGTTTTCTCTTCCAAACTAATTTTCTCAAACTGTAACAAAAAGAGATGTGGCCAAATAATATAATTTTCTCATTTAATACTGTCGTAGGATACTATACGTTACTTCAACTAAAAGTTTCTTTATTATTCATAGAAATTAGAATTCATTCATTATTCATTTGTAATTAATTGTAGAAAGGCAAAAATATCAATGTTATCTTTAGCCAAAATTTCATTAGCGACATCTTCCGATATCGCAATAAATTCCTCTTTTATCGTATTCCCTAATCGCTTTTATTAATGACCTTAAATATTTCTACAAACAAACTTTCAGAGTACTTTTGCTTATCTTTGAAAACTCTGAAATTGAAATCGACTCGCGTGTAATTTTTCTAAAAGCTTTGACAACTTTTTTTATAAGAATATTCACAATTTTCAATATGCCGGAATAATGGAGAACTATTTTTATTCCACCAACCGTAAATTTAGGTACAACGTTTCTTCACACCCCTATCGATTCGATTTCAAGTAAAGTTGATATTTCAATGACATTGGACCGTTTCTTATTTTTTCAGCTTTGACGATGCTTCGGTTTGAAAAATATCCGAGTTTGCGAAAGTTTGAAAATATTAGTCGAGTAACTTGTATTCCTTCGCAAACAACTTGGTTACACTCGCAACTTCCCCATCGAGACGATCCACCTTAAAATTTGAATATCATACCGTAGATATTTTTAAAATTAAATGGATAAACTTTGCTCCGACTTTACCTACCTTTCGAAACATACTGAACCTTAATCTCCTCGATAACCGCTTTTTAACTAAAGAAGAAGAGTCCGGTTGCAACTTAAGTGTATAATAGCTGACGTCGACTAAGAGAACAAATACTTTTTTCCTTTCGAGTTATATACGATACACGTTAAAGAATCGTTATCACGGCCGCATCATCCTAATCATAAGTGCGTATAAAAAATTGATAACGTAGCTCTTGCATACACGAAAGGTATAAGGTTTCAGATGCTGAAACCGAATATCGTTACGTATAGGATCAAACAAAGTTCTTTCCTTTCTATGAGAAGTTTTCCTTTGTCGTTTATCTCCTGAATTTTGCTAAATTCATTACCCGCTGTTACCAGTCATTCGCTTACTGCAGCAATACCACACTCTTTCGATATCATTTGAAACAGATATTCTTGACATACTTTTAGAAATTTATGATTCCGAGCTTCGTTGAGCTTCGCTCTAATGCTAGTTGTAACTGAATTAGACAGAGACGAATTATTAGCTAGAAATCGGCAAGATGGGTATTGTTAGTAGGTTGATGCATAATTGGCAACCATTATTGAGGCGTATTTTTTTTAATATTTGTTTTAATAATGCGAGTAGAATCTCTTAATTGAAACTTGCAAAAATTTCTGTATTTCGTGACAGATGCTTATTCAAAGATTTACGAAGGAAATCCTAGCAAAAGAAATATCGCAGCCATTGTTTTTTTCAACACGGTAGAAAGTTGCTTTGTTACTGATGTAACTTGAAATATGAGTGGCAACTGCAATAATTTCAGGAAGGTGGTTCTCCCTGGTTCGGTAACGCTCAAAGATATTTATTGGTATGACTTGTTCCTGAAGTTAATAATGTTTCTTCGGATTTGAGTAAAGTTAATGACCATTGATTGGATAGTTGGTGACAATAACATAGAGTACAATCTTGCTCGGGTGCATTCGACGAAAGGCAAGAAAACGGCAATTACAGAAATATAGCGTTTTCTATTGTATAAATATAAGTACAAATATAGAATTTACATATGTACAATACATTTACGTTAGAATAACATCTCTATTAATGATTTCACACGAGGAAGGAGGATTTCCATGTAAAAAAATGCAATTATTTGCACATTGCAGTTTATCAATTTCCAAGTAAATAAACATAAATTGGCGTGACACAATGTAAAGGTGCATAGGGGATTTCCACGTGATAATCTTCGTTCTTTAACGGGCAGTCATATTTTTAATAATAGAATAAAACGACTCGCTGTTTCCACAATTCCCACTCTTTTTTCTTCATCTTCCTCCTTTCCACTCGGGAAATTACACTGTGGGATACTTTACACACGGTCTTACAGGAAACTAAATAAATAAAAATACGCAAGTGTACCAAACGCATAAAGTGACTGTTTAACGATCTTAATGTTTAATCCTGATAAACAAGTTTCTTTGAAGAAATAGTAATCTTGGTATTAATAGAGAATCCGGTAAAATCCTTTTGAATGATAAGACATTCGCAGATGGTAAACCTTTCTCTTTTCTAATCGAAAATCAATTAAAATAAGAAAACGCAAAACCTAACTTCCTCCTTATTTTGAAAATCCTCTTTTCAATTATTAAGCTTGTAACAAATAATTCTCTGAAAAAATGAAACCACTACTTTCAACTCTAAATGCCCTTTTTTTTTAAGAACAACATTTTTCAAATTTGCTACGACTCCAACTTCAATACAAATCATTTCATCGTATTTAATCTTCTTGCCCCCCCCCCCCCTATTGAACACTTCAATAAATAAAATTTAAAGTGTTTCATAATTGTTGCCCAATAATAGACATTTGATCATACATCGATCTGCTATTGTTATAATTATTATTATTGCTTCTCCGTTAATACCATTATTATTATTATTATTATTATTCAGTCTAATTGCTTTGGCCTCAAGTTTCGTTAATTACATCTATATTGATAATCCGGTGACGGTGATAACGGTATAACGAAAATGAAAAGTTTATTTGTACAAGTGGAATCCGATTGCATGAACACATATGTATATATATATAAGTAACTTTTTTGGTATAAAATTGAATTTATGTATTCGAGTGTTGCGTAAAGTTAGTTTTTACGGAAGAGTGACGATTTATTAAGCGAAGAAACGTATTACAGTTTCTATTGACTTGCAAATGTTCTTAGTGATGCAAATGTTGAACGATTGTTTCCAAGAATGGATGCCGGATCTGTTTCAGTCAGAAATTTTTGAATAGTTAAGTATCATGTTAAAGAACGTGTACAAATAATACGTTAGTAAGACAGTTTTTTGAGCCGTATTTCAGGCGAATTTTTCTAAGCTATTTAGGAAATTTGTATCACAAAAAACGTTATTCAATTTTGAATAACTTTTAAATCATAACTTTCGAGGATAAACATAAATAAGTGTTTCCTATATTTGTTATAGTTCCAAAAAGAGCGTATGGTAATTGTAAAGTTACCATAAATTGTACAAGAAGGCATCGGTAAAACGAAGAATTGTAAGAATATTATAATAATCAATGTTGCGGTACTTGCAAGATAAAAAAATAAAATAATACGTAAATTGGTGCATAAAGAAAGGAAAAATAAGAAGATTCCCACGCAAAGTAGATTTAGCGTCTATTCAACCAACCAGATAGTGTCCGAGTATGTTAGACACGCAACTTATTATTGCGTGTCGGTACTTTTACTACTGTCACTCCTCATACTCTCAAAAGTCTTGACGTAACTATTTAATAAAATTGTTAAATGGAGTGATTCGATTCGGATGCCTCTTTGCTCGTACTCGTCTAGCGTATGAATATTTAGTGGCTTAACACGAAAATAACTGATCGCGTCATAGTTTATTGGATATTGTATTTATACGTAGGTATACCCATTATTATGCAATAATATTTATGTGACTGTTAAAGTTGTTTAAATGTTAAAGGAGAGATTCATTTGGAAATACTACGTTTTATTTTAAATCTTGCGTTTAAAATCATTCCAAAATATCATATTTTTTTATACACCAAAAGTTTAGAGGTAGTTTTTTTTTAAGTTACTATCGACAATTGCAACTTTCTTCGCAGCTACAAATTGGCGCACTGGCAAACCGTCTTAATAACGCTTCGAACTCAAATATATCGTATCTATTGTTCACCGTGTCGCACAGTTTCCATGACTTTCTAATGGAAATTAAGGTTCTCCCGGAAAGTAAGAAATGATCTCGCTTACTTTTTTGAAAAGAAGCCGATAACGACACCCTATCACAGTTGAAAGCCTGAAGCCAATACAATTGGTGTCAATTGGAGGACTACTGAGAGCGAACCTACCTTGGAGCGAAGGAATACGAGCAGCCATATAACCGAGAGGAACTCTTGGAATTTGATAATTGTCCTCGAAAAGTATCTGCAGCAGCAGCAGCAGCAGCAGCAGAATCCGCCGACCGTTGAAACGTGTTTGTCGAAGAAGAAATACACAAGGTTGCGTGCGTAGAGTGATACCGCGGCTTCTTTTTCTCTTTTATTCCTGCTCTTAAAGACGAATTGCGCGTTCGTACGCACCAAAGTTACGCGCGTCAAGGAAATCTCTCCCTCACTGGAAATTCACAATCGGTCGAAGCGAATGGATTCCTTTGAATGCTCAAGGAGGAAACATTTGGCACCAAAGTCGTTTCTGAAATGAGAGTCGAACAGGTGTCGCGGTATTTCCCTGTCCCGATGAGACTTTTGCGCGATCGCATCGTCAAACAATGAAAGAAGAAAAAAGGGAGTTTCTCGGAAGAGCGAGCAATCCTTTTGAAAAGTCTCCAGCGGGAATCCCCGTTCATAGTTTATACCTACTACATATACCGCTCCAGTGGTTTACCCTGAATTGACTTACAACCTCTCTTTTTACGCTATCACCTTTCACGACTTCGTTACGTGCTTTGCGTCGTTACGTGCAGCATCATTACATATGCACGGAATTCTTCTGTTCGATCTTGGATAGTTTGCCTTACACAGGTACGATAGCGATGCTTACCGTCTATGACTCGAAAGGTCAGAATCCATCAATTATTTGTGCGAGGAGAAGGAGGAAAGAAAAATTCAGCGACGCGCTTTCAGGAAGCTGATGAACGAATCCATGGTACAATGTATTTCATTGATGCAACGCTTTGTCGTTTTTCTTGTCGTTTTTCTTGACCTTTAGTAAGCCAGAAAATCTAATTGTAAGTATAGACTCTGGGAAAAAATCAATTTATTATGTATAATACTAGAATATAATTCATACTTACGTTACACGCGTTTATCGTGCGCAAAAATAATAAAATATGATAAATTTCATTCGTATTAAAAAAATAAGAAAAAAAAAGGAAGAAAATCAAGGACCTATCTACAACATGGGTGTATTCGGAAATGATAAAATTTGATACTTATTCTACCGCACTCGGCGATCCTGACTCAAAACTCCTGGAAGCAGCGTTACCAGACGTAGGGTAATTTCTATCGTGCGATTGATTAGATTGCCAAGCGGCAACTATTATTAAAAATTACCCTACGGCTGGCAACGCTCCCGAGAGGCGCATTATCAAAGTGGATAAAAATATTATTGATTTGATTTAAGGATTTTAACCGATACATATTTGGATTTTATTCTTATATTGCATGATAAAATATAATGTTATATTAAAAATGAATTATTGTATATGAATGTTTAAATTTGCCGCTTATACGGATGGCTCGTTATGGAGGAAATTGAGAGACCATTTCATGTAAAATTAGAACACAGCGAATAATTAAAAATTCCAGTCTTTGGTGCTTCCAGGGACGATTGTACAAATTTTATACAATATTCTTCGCTCTCGCTATATATTGTACGTATATTTCTTTCGGTATCTACTTACCAAGTACCGTAAAACCCATTTCTTTCTCAAGATTTCTTTGTCCACGGTTGGTTATAAAAATTTCTTCGTGCACGTTATCGGCCGTACGCGTTCATCCATTTCGCAGCTTTTATATGTCATACTTAGGTGCTGCCACCGAGAGGCATTTGCTTTCATTACTGACACGAAGCGTACATCCATAGATACGAAAATCGCAGAAAACTGTTTACATAACCCTCACGCGCTGATCCAAAGTATTGAATAGATATACGTACATATATCGAATGTTACATATTGACGTATTTATTTAGTAAAACTTGGTTTGCGTTGGAATTGTATTTCGAATTAAGCAAAAATAATCCAAGTAGTTATTTTTCCTTAATTGTTATAAATAATGGGTGTTCTCCGGTTAGTAGGCGACTTGAAAATTAAGAAAATCCTTCCCCCACGGTACTTGCGTGTTTGTATATGATCATAATTGTACAATTTAATCAAAGCTTTTCTTTTCCTCAGGTTTGCAATCAAAAGTAGTATAGCTGGGGGGATCGTTTACTATACCGTCCAGGAAGGTCTTTGGTCGAAACCCGAAGAAAGCGTGAAAACTTACGCAAAAATTTCTAACGCGATCACACCTTACGTCAAAGAAAATATACCCAAGGAAGTAACAAAAGAGGTAACGAAAGTACGCGAGGTGCGATTAAACCCAGTGATTTTAAATTAGTCGTCGCGCCGGAAACGTAGCTTCGAGATGTCCGAGTTATCTCGAAATACCTCAAATTCGAATCGGGACACCTAACGATCGAGCGCTTCGCCCGTCGAAAGCTTAAACGATAACGTCTTCGATAAAATGAACTCCGCACGGTTCCGGACGTGACTTTCGTTCCCTGGTTCGCCGAGTATTACCAATAAATTTAATTACCAATAAATTTAATTCTTTCTCAATAATTCTATCTCCGATTAAAACTCGTTTATTATCGAATAAATAAAATGTATCTTTTTTTTCAGCTTGCGGAAATACCAAGCGTTAGCGACGTTACGAATTTTCTGAAATCAAGTTGGAACAAGGGTGTTTCCGGGAGTATAAAACTTCTAATAGATTTGCCAAAACTAACGTCGTGCGGAATAGGTGCTTTACTGTCGCAACCAATGGTAAAAGAAGCTCTGGGAAAGGATTCCGCTTCGACTTCTTCAAAATGATGAAAGAAAATTCTATAAATTTAGAGGAACGATTACTGAAATGAAATCTGTAGATATGCTATCTTTGTAAAGCAAATAAACTGTGCGATATTGCCAAAAAATTATTCATAAATTGTCCAAGTCTTTACTATTGATATTTGAAAAATGAAAAAATTATAACTATTTCGGCATTCGCATAAATGAAGTATTTGAATTTCCCGCGGAATTGTATATTGTAAAATGTTGTCATTGCGATGCGCGACATTAACGACTGAAGGCAAGTTGTTCCATCGGCTCAATCTGACAGGAGTCACCTCTTTGGTTTTGGGTTTATTCGGGTTTATTCAAATAGAAATTGAAGTAGTTAATTTTATAAAAAGAAATATTATTCATTTAAAAAAGGTCTTCCATAAAAAGCACGCTTTTTTACTTGCCGCAAAGATATTCTATTTAAAGTTGATTTATTCATTTTATTCGTCTTATTGTTAGATGCGAGAATTCATGGAGATGCGAATATATTATATAATTACATATGTATTTGAAAAGACCAAGAATTGGAATAGATGGAATTACAAATGTCAGAACAATTTCGTTGCATTTCATTAAAATTCATAGTTATTTAAGAGCAAAAAGAGAGACATTTCGTAAGTATTTTCCCCCCTTATTCTGTTTTCTTGGATCAATAATAGATTTCGATTTATTTGAAGGAAGGAAGGAAGGAAGGAAAAAGTGTGAGTGTACCTACCTATAGACTCAGTAGTGATGGCGACGACACACCCGTGCATTTCTATTTTGTGTGTGTCTTGCAAGAGAAGAAAGATCGTTATTGCTTCTTTCTGCTTAATTAATTTCACGAGAATGCGAAAGATGGACTTTTAGATGTAATTTAAGAGAAAATATTAATGACTAGTCTCGTCGCATTTTGAGTCTCCATAAAACGAAAAGTATTATGGCTTCGGAAGAGAAAAGAGAAAAAACGGAAAATACAGACGAAGATTTGAAGATTTTTGAAACGCTTTGCATTTCTAAGGTTGAGAAATAAGTAATACGAGAAGCACTGTATTTGCACATGAAATAATATGTATATAAAACACTTTATATGTACCTCACTACTCTATTGAGTAATTTGAATTGTCGTTACTTTGCAAACAATTTGTTTATAAAATCGATTTAGGAGAATAAGTTTAAGGGCATTACTTTACTTATTATTATTATTATTTTACAACGCTTTATCGTACTTGGGTGCAAAGTAGAGTGTATTAAATTACAACTGCATTTTATTGTATCAAATATCAATGATTTTTCGTTCACTCATTGTGTGCACGGCACGTCTTATCGCCTCGGCAGTTTATTGAAATTTTCTTCGCTTTCGGCGCAACGCATATTATTTATTGTATCATACTTGAGAAAAGATTAAAGTAATATTAAGTATTTTGTTATTATATCTGACCTTTAATAATTGTAAAAATTAAATTCCTCTAAGTGATATTGTACTGCATTCCGGTGCTTTCCATTTTTACTCTACCTAGTACGGTCCTTCCTCAAATTAGTCAACGCGAAAAGCTACTGTAAAACGATTCCATTTGTGGTATTAAGGGACACGTATAAGCTCAATTATTGCTACAAATCATCTTCTTCGCGCTTTTGGATCTTGATATTTCAAGAAGAGACCAGTATGCTGGGAAATTTTCAAGACGGATTTGTTTTAAAGACACTTTACCGAAAAAGTCTCGAGCTTCATCCAAAATTCCAAACTCGCTTTAGTTGTGGCAAAGTATTAATTTTTCAATGCCTCCGACATTCGTGAATTTAGATTTTCCATTTCACCGGAAGTCCTGATAAAGGAAGATAACATTGTCAAAGAAGACTGACAATCGGAGATACGCGAGTGGAGAGCTTACTATGATTTTTCTTTGCTATGAGTGTTTGCCGACGGGTCAAACGGTCGAAAAAATAATTGATCGAAAAAACAGGAGAACCTTGATGGATCATAGCCAGTAATTGTATCGTTAGGGTTACTCGTTTAGGCTTGTCTCGCCAATAATGGAATTCATCGTTCACTTTGAAATGTATTAACGGTGAGACACCGTAGGCTTACTATCCCAAAAGAATGCTCATGTTACGAATTGTATGCTCACTTAGGTGGAAATTGAAGACTCGATGACTCACGATGTGACGACCACTTTACGAAGTGAATTGGCAGCTCTTGAATACAAGCGGGACAAGCTTACGTCCGAGGTAAGAATCCATCGGAAATTCTTCGAGTGGCGAAGAAAGCGCGCGACAATGAAACTCAAAGCTGAAGGAACTCTGGATCGTTCGGTTGCATGGCAATTGTCGCTATTTGTGGATTATTAATGTAACAATTAATATGATGAAATGATATGCATGAAGCGCGGGAACCGGCTAGCAATTGCCCTGGAATCTTTATCTTCCACGAGAATCATAATTTACATTTACACATGTATACGCTTTATGCTTAATCAATTGCAATAAATTCTACGAGAATGAAAATAGTAAAGATAGCGTGATATGCGTACAGTAAATAGTTGGTTTTACGAAAAATCCCGATAAAGTGGAATAAGTACATAGGTTCAGATTCTTGGGTTTTCAATAAACATTGAAGTACATAATATTATTGCTTTTGCCGTTTTAGCTTGAAGAAATGAAGACCGTGATAAGAACGAGAGACGCTCGAGTAGCGGAATTGCAAGTAGAGGCCGATCAATTGCGAGAGCAAGCTGCGAGACAAAACGCGGTCGTCTTGAGTCTGAAAAAACGTATACAAGTATGTTTGATTATCAATTGGCGGAAGTTTGTTTTTTAGTTGATTCTTTGGGATTTTATAACGTTGAGGTTTTCTTATTTCCGCTCTGTTGCATTTCAAACGATAGGAACTCGAGGAACGAGAAAGGAACCTTTACGCTACTCAAGGCAGACATGAAGTTACGATACAGGGTTTGCAACGAGATGCAAAATACCACGAAGAAAAAGTTGGAGAGTATGAGAAAAAGATTCGCCAGTTGGAACGCAACATTGCCGAGGAGATACAGCTGAAGGAGAGAGCTCGTTTGAATTTGCAGGTTCGATCTAATTGTCGGTACACTCGGCTTCCAAACCTTTTCGTACCATATTACGGCACCGGAAACGCTCCAATTTTTTGAAAATTTCCAAACACCTTGCAAAATATGACAAAAGGTTTAGAAGTCCAGTGTATATTGTATTACGTATTTCGAAGTGAAAAATAAAAAATACAAAAGTAGGGAGCTTGCATCGTAAGATTTGTAACGCCAAAAAATGTATTGCCAAACTCCGTAGGATTTTATTCGAAGAATGGCGCATGCCTTAGCTATAGAATATTGTGACAGTACTCACCACAATTTGGACGTTGTCTTTCACAAAGTTGAAGAATTGGTGCAAGAAGTGAATCGTTTGCGAAATAAGAGCAAGAATTCCGAAAGTCAGTTGACGACGATCGAGGTTGATTTTCGAAATTGTCGAGAAGCTTTGGATCGCGCGTCCAACGAAAAAGATCAACTGCAAAGGCAATTGAAAGCTCAAATAGTTGAAATCGAACGTTTGCGGCAAGTAAGTGATCGATTTTAATTGCTCATATAATTGACAATATTTTTTAGTCTAATTCTCCCAGAACCTTGAGAAAATTTCTTTATAATAATAATTCTACCAAACGTAAGATAATCGATATACAATATATGCCACTCTAATGCATATGTAAAATTTCTTATGCCAATAGGAAAAGGAACGTTTGGAAATGCAGTACAGAATGGCGGAGCGTGACACTAATGATTTGAGAGACAAATTATTAAATGCCAATCGAAATATATCCAGCGCTACCGGAAGTATTTCGAGTCAGGAAGCATTGATCTGTCAGTTACGAGGTCAAGTGAAGACGATATATATTTATTATCTTTCATTTAGGCAAATATTACCTCTTTTTGATTTCTTGTTTGTCTCGTACTTCCACGTATCGGTAGAAATCAATTTTCGGTAGAAATTTTCCATACGTTACGATCCTTTTTTTTTGCGGATTAAGGTATAGTTGATAAAAAAACATACACATGTTAAATTTCCCCAAAATAATGGTAAATTTCAATTGTTTCGCAGAGGATGTGAAAAATCGCGAGGAAAAAGGACAGCGCGCTCAAAATGAACTTAGACATTTGTTGGAATCCTTAGCGATTCTTCTAAGTTCGCCAAATCGATTCGTTGAATCGCAAGAAAATGCCATTAAGGATCGTATACGAGAAGTTTTGGCCGAAGCTAAGGATCAAGATGCGGTAATATAAAGCAATAATATAATATTAGTAATATAATAAATACGATAACGATAGACAAGAACTCATCGAATCAAGGTTTTTAGAAAATTCAAAATCTGAGAGAGAAAGTGAATACGGTAACCGAAGCGGCAAATCGTCAAAGCGAATTGGTGGATTCGACGATGATGAAATTACGCACGCTCGAAGAAGAACGCGCCACTTTGGAATCCAGAGTCCACAAATTGGAATCCGAATTATCGAATTGCGATCTTTCTAGAGAATCTTTACGGCGAGACAAACAAACGGTATGGATCCGAGATCTTAAATCTTGCATCTCTATTTACTTTTCGAAAATATTTTTCGTTACTGCCGGAAAAAGTGAAAAATTCTATTATAAATAATTCTTTGTTCTCTATAGGACCGCAAATACGTAACGTTTCCAGAAAAAAAAGCTCGCAATGACAAACAGCGGTCATAATCGATGGCTACTTTGATATTTTTTACGAATTAACATATTTTGATACTTTTTAGTTCCTGACATTCTTGGAACGTCTCGGAAAAGCCATGCAAATGGATGAAATATCTCAAGAAGTAGGAATAGAGCTGCAAACGGAGTCGTTATTGGTTAGAGCCGAACAACTCGCGAGATTAGAGACCGACAAGTTGGTTGATAAGGTAGGAGAAAAGGAGAGATTCAAATATTCATTTTCTTAGCAAGAACTTCGGTGTAAATCCATTTGAAAAGTATTCATATATATATACCGTATACCATATACCATATATCATAAAAAATGGAAGATATCGGGACGTTTTGTTCATAGACTTCCGTAGTGTATCAACTTCAGCGTCGAGTTAGGACTTTGCGCGAGCAACTACAACGACGGGATCTCCACCTGGATCTTCTTCGTAGAAAGTTATCCCTTCAGGAAGATAGCGTGAGGGTCAAAACGATGCTGCAAAGCGAGAGGGATGAAGCGAATCTTAGGTCCGTTCGTGTGTATATCCTATGTTTCGATGTCTTCTGCTCCCTTTGCGTTTAAAAACAAAAAGAAAGGCGATCGAATTGTGCGATCGGTTCGTTCATTTGTGACAACAAACGGATTCGTAGATTTAGCTTCACTTATTTTTTCATTTTTATGACAAGGAAAACGATTTTTTCACATTACGAATAAGTACCACGGTAAAAAGAGGTTCTTAAAAAAATGAGACTGACCAAAAATGAAATTTATTACTAATATACATAGAAAGTTCAGTTAAAAGTTTGCAAATTGGATTTAATATGTTACTTCCAGGGCGAAAAAATTAATGAAGCAAATAGACCGTCTGCAACTTCAATTATCCGAGGAAAAAACAAGGAACCGTGAATTAAGTACTCAGTTGACCGAAGCCGCTGATTACAAGGTATAAACAATTATGGTCGAGCCTTACCAGGGTACGCTAACTCCAACCGGTAGTAAATGAAATGAATCCCTCGAGATTGAAGATGTACCGATCAGCCAACTGAATATTTCTTTGTAACGAGTATTTTTGAAAATAACCGAAACAATAACCCGTTACGATCAAATGAAAGAACAATGGTGTACTTTTACTCGTGTTTCTCCAAACCGCTGGGGCCGGGAATCTTTGGGAAGCATTTCATTTACGAGACTCGCATAGGAAGTTCTCCAACGAATCTCTAAACCACTAATCGTAAGCGTTGGCGAAACTTGGCCAAAGCGCACGGTGCGCTCGAGGCATTAAAGTTTTAATTAACATTCTTTTCACGTCCCATGCGTTAGGTCTCATGAAATGGGGAAGAAATAACTTGAGCATACTTGATTTTCATTTGTGCGTTAGATAACAGCCTTGGAACGCAGTAGAAAAATAGAGGAATTGCAAAAACGCTTGGTGGAAAGCGAAATGTTACGTACGCGTTACAATAGGAAATTGACAATGTTGAAAGACCAGCTACGAACCAATGCGGAAACCGTGGAACAAGAGAGATCCATTAACGACCATTCTTTGCAACTGATAAGAGACGAATTGACACAAGTTAAACAAAATTTGGCCGAAGTCACGAGAAGAGAATCGCAGGTACAGCGACGAATGCCTACTTATTCTATCGTACAAATTATTGGCTTTTTGCCGGGTAATGGAATGGAATTCAAAAATAGGGGTTTGCATTTACAAAAAAATTAAATTGATCTTGGATTTTGCGTATCTCGACTACCGATGTTCCATAAAACTCGAAGAAATAAATCGCAGACGTAGTTTACCTACATTTACTTTATTTCAACATTTTCAGTTACAAAGTTTTCGAGTCTCAGTTGTAAAACTGTTATCGGAACCCACGTGTACTCCCGATTACGAGATTGTATCGCGTTTACAAAAAATAATAGCTGCCCACCGTGACTTTACCATGTTGTCAAGAAGATACGAGGAACCTCTCGAGACTTCTCCATCGCGATGCACCAGGTATGGACGCTAATTCGATCAAGAACATACAGGGTAAAACATACGTTCAACTTCCATAGCTGAAAATTCATTGGCTCCCGTTCACCAAAAATCGAAAAATAGAAAAGTATCTTTTTTTTGCTTCAGCATTCACGCCGTGCATCCCCCAAGATCTCCGGGATCTCGCTGTACGCGGTATGAGGATAGTGGATTTGTGGATCCACCGGACTTGCGTGACATCGATGAAGATTACAACAAGAGGCCAGTCCGTAGCAGCCTTCTTCCGTGACAACGTCCAAGATTTAGGTTCCAATAATTTTTCACCATAATTTTCAACCATTTTTTATCATTCGTTCACCGATCACCGTACAACACTGAAACATGAGAATTACGATCGTGCGAAACTCTTTCGCTATGGCTATCTCCTTTGCGAATATGGGCAAAATTTTTATTCAATATTCTTCGGGTAAAACGTTACGTTTATGGTTGAAATAGCAAACGAACGATTTTTGCAGTCCGCCGAATGAAACCAAATCCTTATTGCTGCGCTTACGTCTAATAGGTAAATTGTATATTACAATATTATCCAAGTATCATATGGTCGAAAGTTATTCGCTTAAAGTACTTCCAAATATGTAATTTGAACAATTTATGGCAACTTTGCACAATGTTTCACTACTTTCTACCGATTCTGTGTAAATAGTTCCTGATTGTGTTAATGTAAGTTTACATCGTTGTACGTGCATCTTAAAATTTCAACGATAATCACTGTACAAAGTAACGTCTAAGCATTTTCAAAGCCAAAAATTCTTGGAAATGAAAGAAAAATTGTATATGAGAGACGTCCTTTTTTTTCAAAACAATTGCGTATGTGTAAGAACAAAAGTATTCTATCGAACAATATTAAAAATAAACACTTCTTTAAAAAGAAAAGTGCATTTTAATGAACCATTTCATAAAATCGTTTTTTATCGAAGGAATTTCGATCTACCTCCCGAATTCATAAATATCCTCTTTTATAACTATATGTTAAATAATATGCATGTTAAGTACTTTTTTTGCTGAAACCGAGCTAGGATCTAGAAGAAAAAATTGCTGTAGTAATTCTTCCCAGTGGAAGTTATGGTTGACACGTACTACTACTGTAAGCTTCTCAGTAGTATCGCAAAGTAGCGTCGCGTCGTTTTTTCCGCCAAGATTCGTTCTACGCGTTAGAAGATCATCCCTAGAAATGATTTGTCCAACCCCATTTTTGAAACATTAATTTTTAACCCTAGCCAGATATGGATGACGTACCAAGCAACTTACCGAAGGGAATAACAGTGTCCGTTAACTTTCCCGGAGTGGGTAATTTTCTCAGCCGTATCTCGTAATGCGGGATTCTTCGCGAATTGTTCCTTCTCTCCGTGTACCGACTGTGGGTTACGCGCGCCCTAGTGGGTAACTTATCGAGACTATACATATATCGGGTTGGTGCATACTTATCAGGCATTTTTACACGATATTGTCACGTCAGAAACGCCTGATAATTGTGCACCAACCCAATAATATAAGGTTCCACTAGTTTTTATGTACTTGTACGTATATGCATGCCAAATTGTAATTATGTATAAAAACTCTTCTGATTTCATCCTTTGAAAATTCAAGGAAGATCCCTTTCAAAAAATGAAATCCCCAAGGCTAATAATCCAGGACTGCCATTCTTTGCTACTAGACGCTCTTCCGTTGCCTGCTATTGACAAAAATTGCAGCTTTTTGAAATCAACGGAAACGACAGCGACGATACCATTATTTTTGCCAGTCTTTTTAACGCATTCAATTCCTAATGGATTTGATGCCTGTCTGTATGAAGAAGATGAAGAAATGACAACCTCCTCCATCCCCGTGATTGCGACTGTGGACTCTTTTTTTGAAATACACACGATAGAAGTTTTAAGTAAATGATTGTGCAAAAAAATGAAGGGTGCTGGTGTAGGATGAGAATAGAGGGAACGAATGGCATTAGCAACTGTATGAGGATTGCGGAATGGCTGGCGTTGTATTATTCAACTGGAACCTTACTTTCTGCATAATTCGCAGCAAGGAAATTAAACGCGTTTTGGTAAGCTTGGAAAAACTCTTGCAACAAGGTCCTACTTTCGAAAGATTCTTAGAAATAATGATTTACCATTTTCAATTTTTAATATATGGGGACCGATTTCAAATCAGCGATCCGACCTTCCCCCACGTACACTCTTGCACCAATTCTTACGAAAAAAGGAGGATAAAGTGATTCATGGCTGAAAAGGCCACAGGGATCGACCAACAATAAGAAGTCGTCACCCGTTAAGAAGTGAGAGGGAGAGTGAGGAATGAAGCGCGACATACGTTCCATTTCTTCGGATTCAATAGAACCGCCGCATGCACGTGTTTGTAGTACATACGAATGCCTCGCCTATTGAGACTGACTGGTATTTGACATATCGGACGATAGCAGCCGACAACGATCGGAACGTAATTGGGAAAAGTCGCGACGCACCAACTGACGCGCTAAACGAAGAACAACGATAACAAGCATAAAGGCGAATCTCCACTGCAATCGAACTTGAGGTTTATTTTGTCAAGAAGTTGAAGCGCTTCCGGTCAAATGGCTCGTCAAATGGTTTAGAAGTCGAGCGTAAGTCGCATTTACGGTGTGATCGAAAAGTACCCGGAGGGTACGATACGTGCCCTTCCGATTGCCAACTTTTCAGCTACCAACGGTACGACATACCGATAAACCGTCTTGGTGTATTTCAACACCCCATGGTACGGTGGAACGCGAAGAACTAGATATAATTTCGGGATAAACTAAAAAAACGAAAAAGCCGTAAGCTTTCGAGCGCGTTCAGGTTAGCGAACGAACCGGACAGCTTTAACTTTATCTCGCTGAAACTGCAATGGGACAATAACGTCTTTCCTTGAGTATCCTCAAAAAGAGGTATCGTACTCGCGTTGCACTTAAAACGTGGACCCATGTTCGAGTTATGCACTGGAAAACCAAGTTATTTATTTATCTTTTTTGAGCGATGCGCGTATACATACATATAGTATAGTAATGAGATGCGCAGAGCTTGGAACTAATGTGGGACGGTTTACATCGCCGAGTTTACTTGCCAGCCAGCACTGGGAATCCTTTCGTTTGAACTGGTAGCTGGAAGGCTGGAACGTTTCACTCGCATCAGTCGCATTTCAACTACCGCGAGTGGTGGTTCTTCGTTATCGGTATTCCAACTTTTTTTTTCATTAACGAAAGCTCAATGAAATCCTAAAAACTCAATGACGGTGGAATATTCCAAGATCAAGTTTGCTTATTGATTTCTTAAATATATGCCGCTGTGTCAACAAATTTGGAATTCCGGCTTCTGTGTTCCCGATATCGCAGTGATTTTCATATTTAGTGCATATGGATACAATAATGATGCTTGGTTCGTGAAGCTAATAATTGACCATCGAGTACACTCGTATTGACATTTTGATTTTCATGAAAACAGAAACCAAAGAGTAAGTTTCAAAACGTCAAATCTTCCTTTGTCATTTAATGCCTCAACGTTTTTAAATATCGTACGGAAAGCTCGCATTTATCGCGCTAGATTATTTTGGAGCGATCCTTTGAATCAAGGGTTGCGTTAAATTTTTCGTAAAAACAACCCTTGGCGGTTTGAAAACACTGCAATGAGTATTTCGGAGCACGCAAGTGCCGTCCAATTAGAGCTTTTTGTGCTTGCACGGAAAAAATGACGCTAACTTGAAACGGGATGCTCTAACGAAATTATCGTAGAATGGAGTTTGAGAAACTGTCTTTTGAAAATAACAATTCGGTAAACTTCAAATTAAAATCACTTGAGTTTTTACGACATGACCGCAAATGATATGTCGTTGCTGGTAATATTAAAACTGAAAGTTGCTATTAAACGTCGTTGGTGTTGGTCTAAAGCTACCAACGTAGCTAATAATTATTTATCAATAAATATATCACTATGATTTGCTGTTCGTAGGCCTCGTTTTTTTCCGTTTAAATATAAAATGTGTACAAGGTCCAGAGAAAAAAAACGGAGAAGGGAATAATTGTAATGATTTAATTATCGAAAGGTCCAACGAAGAATTGTAATGGCATAAATTATTAGTAAGTCACAGAAAAATTAGGAAAAGCTAGAAAGGGGGGTTGCTGCATGAAGAAACGCGCAAACATATCGAATTAGCTAAGTTTCCTAGAAAGCCTTTGGAGTAGTTAACACAACTATGCACACGAGGTTTCCCGTGTGGAATACACAATTTTCATGGTAAATCTCACGATGCGTGAGAACGGATTTCCAGACAACGATAATAGTACCCACTTGAGACGCGTGAGTAGGGAACGTGAAAAAAGGTACACGCACGCACGTATGTATGTATGTATGTCTCTCTCTCTCTCTCTCTCTCTCTCTCTCTCTCTGCTGCTGTAACTATACACGCCGAAGAAAGTGTTTCCTGTCCTGTCATCCGCATTTTTAATTGAACACCTTTTAATAGAAAATCAACTCTCGTAGAACGAATAGGAACAATATTTTGCACGTGATACTGTAATTTGTTTCATGCATTTAATCGCGTGCGTGTTCCTCGGAAGATATGGAAATACCTCTTACTTATATTGCGTTCATTAAGACTTATATGCGGCATGAAATAATACGTTTCCTTAACACAGCGTTATTATATGTAGTTCCCCTGCCCGTAATACAAGAAAAAGTTTAAATGTATAATTTTCTCTTCCCTTCACCTCTGGCGTTAATTACATCCTGAGAAACAATTGTCATTCCGCTGACAAAGAAGTTATAGAAGCAATTTTGATAATTGATTGAAAAGATTTTGATCTCGCGGTAAAACGTTTTTATTCGCGAGGACGCAGGCCTGGAAAAATAAAACGCGTCAATTATTCTCTTCGTTATTGTTAAAGATATGTATCTTGTGGCTCTTACAAAGCTTTGTCATTAAAAGTTTCAACTTTCTCAGCATCCATACGTTATCGGACTTTCGTCTTTACTTTTACAGTCCATTGAGTAAAACGTGACGGTGAAGAATGGTTCATTTTCCTCTTAATTGATGTCACGTATGCGGCTCAGCTCGCGGCACATACGCATTTAAGTATACAAAAGTCTTCTTTGCCACGGCTACGAGTACCTATTGCGAAGAAATTGTTACTCAATTGTTACATTGACTGTGGATTATAAATCTTCTTTGCTATTTCGAGCCCTCCGAAAGCCGCAATCGCTGGAGCGGCGAAGATGGCACATTTTTTGGAGATGGCACGTAAACACCCGCTCTTTACGAGAATTACCATAAGTCAAGCTTTTATTGCGACCGACGCATGACTAAAGTTAATTTCAATGGAAATTATACATCGGCAATTCTTTTTTTTTGAAGTTTTCATGAATTGTGTCGTACCAGTTTACAACTGACTGATAATTCCATGACCCGTACCGTCCAAAACGTGTTATTTGAAATTCCATAAATATGGAAAAAGTGTGTCGAACTTTTTCCACATTAGAAATGGCAGTTTTCTATTGTAGCTTCGCCCGTTGATCTATTCAATTCCGTCGTCTCTACGTTTACTGATAAGTCGGCAGAAATAAATATATATGAAAATGAAATACTTGTACATTGGACTGTGAACTGCGTATTACGAAGGAAGGATTTTCCGCATCCGTTGTTTGCGAAAGAAGCGTATTTGAAACCGCAATTACTTTTTTTTATGACGTTCAATCAGAATCATTATTCTAATTTGTCAAACAACCGGAATTTGATTTTCGTATAACCCAAAACAAGGCGATTAGTTTCGATTGGTATTTTCAAGCTCTCTCTCTCTCTCTCTCTCTCTCTCTCTCTCTCCGTCCGAATGTAGTGCGATAAACAACAGTACGCGCATAAACTGGTCATTCTTTGAATGGCAACTTGCAATATCCTTAGCGAGTAAAAGTTATTTCATAAAAAAAAAATGTAATGTTACGATTTGAAAGAAAGTCGTAATTATTCCAACTGTAAATAAAAACCTACGCTTCGGAGTAAATGATGTATGACGTGGCAGGTAATGAGTAAAGAATCGGATTAGTAACCGGAAGAAGGAAACTTTCGAAAGTTCGTCTTCATATGAATGTACCATGACGACGAAACTTTGGTCTTCGATATAATACATACATATAGAGAGTTCCTGTACATATTGTGAGAATTACATCGCGCGTTCTTTTCTCGAATCAGCAAATTGTGCACCACAAGACAATTTCGATTTGAAGTGTCGAGATCTTGGAAATATGCGATGTAAGAAGATTTCTCCACACATTTCTCACATTATGTAAATTATTTGAAAGCTTGTAAAATCGAAGCTCTTCGTTTATATCCCCGTGAGTATAAACTTTAATAATTTTCTATAGAGCCCGGGTACGAAATTAATGAATCGACGGTTCCGATGTTGGATATCAAGAGAGCGTGAATTTTCAAGTTGATAGATCTCCTATTGTCATTAAAGTTGCATTCAGTTTTTAAACATCTTGATATTTTTCTTTCAAGCTTTTTGACATTGGCAATGCCCATTTTCGCGCGATAATTAAATGTCACATTAAATACGAAACATTATTGAAAACACAAAGGTGAATAATCTCCACAGGACGCGAGCTCGAGGCGAATATTCACTGCCCCGGCAGCCAATGACGATAGGCCGTGGGCGTGGTTTCTTCCGTCAAAAGGTTTAGAAGCCGAGTGGATTCCTTTTTCAAATATCTTTATTGTATATACACAAATTTAAATATTAACGTATGAGAAGTATGACACACTAATCCAATTTCCATAGACGCGTTTCACACGTATTGTTTTTACTCGTAAGTATTCCGGTTGCTTTTAATTTTCTTTCCCTATTCGCACGTCTTAAACTTCGTTTGATTCCAATTGCGAAATCGATCGACAAATATTAATAATAAATTATGTTTCCGCGGGTGTAGTTAAAATCGAAATTATATACATACGGAGCGTTTGCCGTTTATGTGGAACACTCGTATGCGCTTTGATTTTTCTGTTTACGACGAGCTTTAATCTCAGCGTTCTCATAAGATAAATCTTATGGTGAAAATGTACATTCAAGTTTCTCCAATCACTATCCATTTTAACGTGTACTTAATTGGAATATCATTTTCTCTTTCTCGTCTTATCCAACCGCGAAAATGGATCAGTTTGTAATTCACAAAAATTTACAAGCCATAATAATAATGATAAGATCTCAGTTTCTTTTTTATTCCCACGATAAAATAAAGAACGTAGCAAAACGTGATACGGAATGAATAAAGTTAATATATGCCAAAATGAGGAATTATTATTGACGATTTGGGGATGTAGAACGCTGCGATGGATGTTTCATTTTTTTATTTTATGGAACGTCGAATGTTATGAAAAAAAAGAATGGGAATGAAAAAAAGGAGAAGAAGAAGTTGGAAGAAAGATGGAACCGGTTCAATGAACTTTGAAACCAAGTAAGACCTGCAGGTTCTTTCTCCTCATGGTACATCATCGTTTTTTAACCTGCACGCACGATTTTGCGTTCTGAATTTTATACGAGCAAACATTTCTTCTTGGACAAATCCATGGTTAGATACATATATTAACATTCTTAAAATTTCTTTTCGCGAATCTATGTATTTATTTTTTCATCAATTTCATCAGCCTTTTTTGACAATTTGCACAATTTTTCAATTTCGTCATTGCTTTTTAATCGCAACGTACAAAAGGAAGACGTAGAATGCTTTCTCATACTCGAAATTGATTGATCAAATGAAAGGTGGAATACGAGTTTTGGAAATTTCACTTTGTAGCACACTTTCCGACCTAAGGCCTCAAAAATATAGACACGAGTAGAAATTGATGTTCGACACTCTCTCCACCTCGTCCTCCTCTTCCTTTCTTCTTTTTTTTATCCTTGGTGTCTCACTTTTTTATACAAGAAAATTTCAAGATCGAAGGTAGTATCCTTCGAAATCGAGAAGAAATTTTCGTTTCTATAATTATTCCATCGACTGATATAACATTTTCTAGGGTTAAATGTCGATAGAATTTGTACTCCTTTGTGATATTGAACCCGCCGCCAAGGTTCCGTTATCATTTTTGCTCGAAAGTAGGTGACAGCGTTATATGCATTTTCAGCATAACTAATCGCGCAATTGTAAAGTATAATAATTCCGCGCGGCGTTTCTGGCTAATTACGATGAGTAAGCATTGTCGATAAGTATTTCAAATATCGTTTTAAATAAAGAATACATGAAATTTGCAAATTTCTCTAACTATTTAAAACTATTTCTTTTTCATTGCATTTGCAGTACGTTACGTGCAGTAGCAAAGTATGCCGAAGAATGTGGACTAAAAATGCTTTGTTGCAGTTACCATGTTTCATTGTTGCCTCGCGTGGTATGTGTGTATGTACATTACACTTCTTGCACTCGACAGTGGTAACAATGGGCCTTTCTTTTTTTCTCCGTGTAGACACACGGTGCGTCTATGTACGTACGCCTATATACTGGTCAAACATTTTTTCTATTACCTGTCTCTTCTGGAGACTCCATTTCAAACTTACAAGCAAAGCCACTTTGGTGTCTTCCTTTAATTTTCATAAAACTCATGTCAGTCATATTGAAGTTCCTGAAATTCGCCTATTCTACACCCAGTTTTCGATGCGTGAAAAAAAAAACATTTTTTATTTAAGCACTTTATCGTTGATTTCAACGGAATTGAACATTTTCCCTGGAACATTTTCCCACTTTTTTTTTTCTAGACGCGAGTGAGGCCATCTCGATATTAGTCATCGCTAATTCGTGCTTGTCCCCGAATGCCATTAATCAAATCCCTCTTTTTCCGCTTTTGTTTTCGCTGCGATGGCATTGGACCCTCCTGTCGTTATCAAAAATTCATCATCCTTTCCATATTTAATAATTTATCCACTACCTGCATAAGCTGTTTATTCCGTTACTTTTTTATCTGCATATCATCCGGTGGGTATCTACGTATATCCTTATTATATGTATATGTATACTAAATTTTCGGACTTAATTTTGGTTTTATACCATTGCCGAATTCAACTTCCGGACGAATGAATCGGTGGCTTTTGTTTCAAAAGCACCTCCAATTTCGCTTCTCTCGTTTGTACTTCAAGGATTTCGAGTTTCTCACACTACTTAAGACTCCTGACATTCCACACACCTACTCGAGGAGAGCCATTTTTATTGCACGGATCCCTTCCCATTCCATCCCATCCCTTCGAGGACGAACCAATGGGCAAACGAGTCCACGAGAGGCCCTCGTACGAAAGTCCGAATGCAGGATCTCCGGAATCCCTTGCCCTCAAAAATGCCATTCTTGGATTCGAGAATGTGGGTATAACACTGGTAACTTTTGTGCCGCCAACGGTAGTTCACTCGGGGTTGATAACGATAATGGTTCACGAGGTCGATAATGGAATAACGATAATGGTTGTCTCGCACACAGGGTTCCAGAGGGTCGAGTACCTTTCCGATCAATCGAAATGAACGTAGAACGCATAACGCGATTCGCATTCTTTGCTTATCGTTGGTAAGGTATTCTTTTTAGAGAGATCAATGTTATACAATTATACATACAGGGCGTTATTTATGATAACCGCGCAAAAGAACAAATTGCACGACGTATCTTTCTAAGGCTCTCCTCGGCCGTACGAAGAGACTGAAATTGAGGTCAACGGCAAAATCGGTTACAAGAACCTGTATATCTCGTTACGTTGGAATAGTCCACTTTCGTTAATTTTCTCCGGCATTGAGATCGATAGTTTAACATGGATGGAACGATTACGCGAATATGGATGCAAAGCCCGGCCCGAGTAGCGGCCGGGTATTGTATTTCCGATACGCGTACGGTAGACATCCTGTCTCTGCGTGTTCATATTTCCGAAAACAAGGATGATTTTACGAGAGAAGCGAGGAGAACCAGAACCGCGTGGCGCACCTTTGATGGTAATTAACCTTTCCCCCTCAATTAAAGAACCACGGCAATTAAATCGCGGCGTTGTATGTACGTAAGAGGGATACATCCAAGTACATCCAAGTACACATATATCAGAAATTGTTTCCTGTTCATTTCCATACTTGAAACAGGTCGCAGGGCATACACACACGGAGGTACTACGCGTATCCATACGGGTGGACGGTAGTACGTATAGGTGTAAAGCTTTTATTCATACACGCGCACGCACACGATCCTCGAGAATACGTATGCTGGTTTCTCTCATGCTATTTTCTTCATTTATTTTATCTTCGCATTTTTTATCCTTCCTTTTTTGGATTCTTCTTCCACCTCCCTTATATTTATACTCCACATCTTTTGCGCTCGCAGGTTCACGGACAACCGATAAAGAATTGTCCCGTACATACCCACTCGTCCACCTCTTACCGTATCTGTATTATCCAAGTCTGTCGCAAAATTAATCGCCGCAAAATTAAACCGGTTTCTCTCTTGCATGCAGCAAAATGCATCGTGAATCTCGTACGCGCTAAGGTCCGGAATATCGTACATACGTTTTCAGCCTAACCTTATTGTACGGTAGAAACAATAAACGACGCGTCGTTTTTGCTACGATGGATCGGTCGTCTCTCCTCTAGGTTCAGGTCAAAATTGCGTGAGAATCCATTCGGCCTTTACCGAGAATTTCCGACTAAACGCGTACAGTCGGGTCGAAAAAGTCCATCCGAAACGAAAGAACGGATTTTCCACTTTCCTTCAAACAAAATATCAAATTGATCTTTTCATTGGTTGGGCGAGACAAATTGGAGTAAAGTAACTGTCACATATTTGCGACAGCCCGTCATCATTTTTTATTCTCGAATCGATAGAATTTTTTGTTCCGCGTGGAATTCGAAAAAACGCAACAGGAATATTGCATTGAGAAATACTGCCTCTTGTTACGTCTTTTACATCGTTGACTGATGACTCCTCTCTTTTCGCAGACAGGCTTTCCACTCTATTCTTCTCGAGCTCTCTTCCATAGTGCCGTCTAGAACTTTGGAGTATAATCTCCAGAGGTTAGACACCTTCAAAATGTCTTTCACTTACCAATTCCATTGACGCTGGAGCAATTTTTCGGATTTTTTGGTTTTTCTTTTGACACTTTCAGGGAATAGTACCTGCGAGATGAGAATTCCTATTATTCCGGCAGACACGTAGCGATTGGCGTATATGGTTACTTTGTCACCGGTATCCGTAAGAGAAATTGGTTTGGAACTTATCTAGTCGTTGTCAGTTTTGACTTTTGTTTCAAATAGGCAAGAGGGAAAGTAATGACGAAGGAAAAGATACGGTTAATTATTCATTCCTATCCATTTTAATTATTGGAATAACCTTAATTAAAATTTTCATTTTTAATCATCATTTCGCAACATTTTACCTTTGTTTTAATGGTACGCCATGCAATAAAATTGACCGCCAATTGTCATAAGACAATTCTCGAATCGACTGACTCACAATCGGTTGGCAGTATTTTCTCGAGAAAATCAAAATTCATGAAATTTGAAAGAGAATTTGGCGAAAATGATGAAATCAAATAATTGTGCGATTAAAGGAAAAAGAAAGGAAAGAGAAAGAAAAATTGAGACACAGCAATTCGAGTGACTTCGTAATTTCGATATGAAATTGAATCTGCTTCATCGAAAAAAAAATTCTGCGGCCATTCTTGCAAAAGATAAAAATATCCTTTATCATTTTTCTTTGTGGCGAAATAAGTTTCTTTCTCATAACGAAGACGGTGAAAATAAAAGGCACCGAGGGAAACAACGTAGCCATTCCTCGGAAATGGCATAAGCTGTAAAAGACATATTTTACATCTACCGTGTCATAACTTCGTCTTCGGTGAGAAAATCGAATCTCTTTGTTCGGCCTTTCAACGTCACTGATGAAAATGCAGAAGAAGGAGGAAGATAATGTGTTTTTCAAAATTGCCATTATAGTATAGTTACGTGCCTTTGCGTTAAAGTTAGTAAATTATACCGCAATTATTGCATTTTCCGCAGTGAAATGATTGCCCGAGCATGCTATTGGTATTGTGTGTCTAGAAACCTTGACATTTCAACTTCTCTATCAAATGGGCTCGGATAATTACATCAGCGGTGTTCAACATTCCGCAAGGTATACGGGAGCCTCCATTATTAATAACATTCCAAAAAAATATGTAGGTACACCGCGACGTAAAAAGGAGCACGCTTTCCGAAAGTTTCCTCATTCTTGTGGCATTGTTATCCCCATAAAGGGTGAATTGCATAACGCGGCTGTTTAATTTTCCAGACTCTATACGAAACGGAGCTTTCACGTCCGTTCTCATAATTATTAACATGAGAATAGGGTATTTTATGATGCCACACGCGCTTGCGTGCATGCATGTGTGTGTAAAACTCGTGGAATTTCAGCAATTTTGGATAACATGCAAACTAATTTCGAAGTGTTTTATACCATAAAGTTATGCACCAACAATAAGAAACGCATTCCAAGTTCTTCCTGATGCTCGACACGTTCCGCTGGAATGAAAAGTTTAATACGATGATAGGTAGAAGTATTACCTGGGTGCGCATACATATAGAAGACGCAACTTGACGGCGTTTGGTTCACGGATGATTGGACTAAAATTTCATCGTACAAAAGTGGGTCAAAATGCCGTAATCCAAAATGACTCCATTCAAAGTGTAACATTACTTTCAATGCCATTGTAATCAAGATCATCGCGTAAACGGTATAAAAATATATACTGTACGTCTGCGGGAAATTGCCCTTGACTTTAAAACATCGAGCGTTTGTTGGAAACCGTGCGAATAATTTTGAAGGAAATATACATATAGTACCATTCACTAATTACTGTACACACAATTTGAAGAGGATTATCATACTTTTTGACCTTTGCTCGACTGCCGCGCCGCTTTTGCCAAATTTAATAAGATTTTTTGTGAAGTATTTTCGTAGTACCTGCACCGGCAAAGAATTTGCTTCTAAAGTTTCTTATCAACCGGAAACGGTCATGACGTCATTCCAGATTAACTGGAATCCACTTATCTAATCGACCGATTAGATTTTTTAAGAGTTAGAGTCATTTATTTACGCGTAGGGATGGGTCTCCCAAAGCGATGTTCGACAAATAATATGCAATTAATAACGATATACATAATTTTGCGAAAAAACCAGAAAAAATGTTATCGCTTCGATACGCATAGCGTGGGTTATTGCAAAAAGTTATGTATAAGAGAAAAAGCAAGTATCCAATGTAACAGAAAAAATCATTATTTTATGAAGCAGATACTACTTGAGTTCACTGAGCTGTAATGTAATAGGTGAGTGCATTACAAACTGGATAAATTACATGGGATCGTTATAACCATCATCGTTTCTCGTATAAGCTAATGAATCATTAGCGTTCCTATTAGTCCATTAGTGCCTCTTAACCCTCGGGGGTCTGTTCCATATCCGGTTGGACAACGGAGACGAGCAGATGATGATACATACACGTATCACCTAAAGACTTACGTCATTCGAGAACATCCAAGAGAGGGATTCGTATGCAAGTGTTCAGCAAATGACACAAAGAGGGATTTTTGCTTTCGCGTATTGTACTTCGTATACGGTGGAACCTCGCTACAACGATCTCCTCGAGGGCGATATCCACGGATTCCCCTCGTCTCGCATTTTGCGTGGCTGTGCGTGACTAGGTTGCGAGTTCAACGCGCAGTAGGAGTGAGCGCGGAAGAAACATTTTCCCTACACGTTTTTGTTTATCGTTAGAAGACGTTTGTTCGGTCCCAAAGAGATTGTCGTAACGAGGTCGACGGTACATCGTACCGTCTGATAAAAACGGTCAATAGTTAAGCCAAAGTATCTAAGGGTTCGTCAACATCTTTAAAGTAAACTTCGAGTCAGTCCTTATCTTAAAAGTAAATATTACAAATGAATTATCTTTGAAGTTTTTTTCTTACATAAATAATGCCCATAGGTGGGTACTTTGGAAAGTCAATTTTGTAATTTCACGCAAAGGAAATAAAATAGATATCGAATTACGACAGAAAATCGCAAGAGAAAAAAAATTGTATTGCTAGTTCTAAATATTCTCCCCTTTTGTTCAAATTGTGTTTTAGAATGCATCCGTTTATCTCCGGTATGCAGGAGAATATGGATATATTTATTTTTTAGCATAGCGATAAGTCACGTATATCAACTTAAAGTAATGTACATACATCATAATGCGCGCGTGATACATAAATTTCAGACCTTACCTACATATTCCTTTTTAGTTTTTAGCGTGTACTCAAAAACAAGGAAGGAAATTGCCTTTTTTTTCCTTGTGACGCTCTTAAAATTGTAAATATATACAAAAATACTATAAACGTAAGCAATAAAAAAAGTATACCGGTAATGCTTCTCCACAAGATTAGTCATCATTTTAATGGCAATGTAAATCGTAACCTTGGTCTTGAGTAAGATGAAGTCATTCATTGCATTCTAATGATATGTACTATACACGGTGTTTTCTCGATCCTGGCTGAAATGTTGAAGAAAAATACGAAAGGAGGACACCGAAACAAGCGGTCGTTTCGATGCCACCCTTGTTCAAATAGGCCGCAATTACAGCTTTTCACATCGGAACATACCTACTACCTATTATTGTACATATTTGCGGTGAAACAGCTATAACTTTTAGTCAAGAAAATGATTAAATCCCATTTTGAGAAATGGTAAAAATCATTTTTTTTTTTTAGAAAGCAGCGCCATTTATGGCAAAAGTGCTGTACACTACTCTGTACTGCTAAAATTGACAGCTCTTGTAATATACAACCGTGTCCATTAAAAGGAGACATACCGTATGTTACTAGCATATATTACTCTTACAAGGACTTTCTTTACGGCACTTGTAGTACGTTAATGTGAATCACTTGTACGATTTCCACCAGCGTGGTTACCATGAACAATTGGTACACTTCTATTCGGAATTTTTACAATTTATCGTCGCACCGCGTGTTATCATAGAATCGAAGCTTCTTCGAAGACGTTATACGCGGTCGTGCAATAAATATGGCCAGATTGTAGAAGCTCGAAGAAGTTCAGTTAATTGATTTTAGCATGGCGGGTCTATCGTCGAGGCACTCGTTTAACGCGTTACAATTTCGTAACTTCGTTAAAGTGCTTGGGTTCTTAGTGCAATTCTCAGTCCCGAGATGTGCCAAACGGATTACATATACAAACAGTATACGTACGTAAATGGACGTACGCGTATGTAGTACCGCGCTACGTACGTACGTACCTACGCTAAAGTTACGTATTATGTCATACTTCATAAAGCTGAAGCTAGTACGCATATGCAATAGATGGCAAAAAGTCTTTTATCTGCAAATATGAATAGTGACATCATCATTCTGGGAAATTACGTGAATTATGTTCTCGTCGTTCTCGGAAACCATGTGAATTATGTATATGTCTGCCATTCTACAATTTTTCCATTACCGTGTGGTAATGCCATAAGTCGTAAAGCAAACGAACGCGTTTAATTGTAATACCTTTTACGTTTTTATTCAACATCTGTTGAATCTCATGATTTGTCTTGGCGATAACGCTGGCGCGTATCCCAACGTACTCTATACACATAGGTTGCACGCAACCGGCATTACCAGACGTAGGGTAATTTCTGTAGCGCGATGTCGGGCGTCAAAGGAATAGTCAAGTTTGCCCAGTCGTTTCGCTAAATATACTAAGAATTTTAGTACACACGAGTGGATTATATTATCCACGGAATATGTATATCAAAGAAACGTAAAATTTTCTTGCGTAATATGCGTAATATACCGGTTGACTTGGTCCACTAATGGACCTCAATTAAACGGACAGCTCTTAACTTGGGACAATATTTGGCTATGCGATGCGGGAGAAGATAATGAACGAACACTCGTATTGGAAGGTCCAAAAATCGTAAAATAAAGTTGGCCATCAGTTATGAAAAATACGATGGTTCTCTCGCGGCATGCCCGCATCGTCGATGGGCACACGCATTATTAAAGTACCGAGACATGCCCTATTCTTCGTGTCGTCGTGGTATATCACGAAAGAGCATCACGGAGGTATACATAGATACAAATTGAAACGTGAAACCTCGAGAACCGCTATTTCTTGTCACACGCACGAAAGGAACACCGGAAGTGCATTGTTTTCATTGCAGTTGCGTGGAAGAGATTTCAGTCCATTGTTTCCGCGCGTGATAAGAGAGGAAAAGTTCATTATGCGACTGAAAAGAATATGAGATATCGTTCCTTATCTATCTCACCTCCTTTCAAATTACATTTCTGACCGCGCGAATCGTTTGCTTTGTAATCGGTGATAACATTTGTCGCGTTAGTTGAATAACGGTCAAATCGATGTGCAACGACAATTTATCGCGGGATAATATTGTTGTATGTGTATTTTCGTAGTCTCGCTAGAGACGACTATCGTGCATGGATATGAAGAAAGTTGAAATGAGAAAAATTGCTGTGACGATGATAATAATTGTCTCGACAAAAATAAGGAGTAACGTGCAATGTTTTCCGTGCCATTGGCTCCCATGATCGTCAGTTGCAGCCATTGTTATTAAGTCGATCGGGGCACCGTAAATTTTAGAAAGTCACAAACAAGAAAGTGTCGTCCATCTGGAGGAAAACTTGCAAAAATGCTAATATCATGTTTTTGAAATTGACAAGTACAATACGGTGATTCCAATTATTACTGTATTTAAATGTACTTTTAACCATACATTTCTAGTAATTTTAGCAACATTGCGTAGTATTTCAACTACTTTCGTAATTGGGTCAACTAGAAATAAAATAATTCGTGCCTTTACGTTTTGTAATGCATATTTGCGGGAAATTGACAAGATTAATAATAATGATCTTAAAATTGAAAGAATATACCCCCAGCATTAAAAGCTGGCTCTCATATTTGAGCGCGTGTTTATTAGCGGTTTCGGATAGAAATACCGAGCCACAACAATTTAATGAGAATAATAACGTTATTTCTGCATTATGGACCTAATAAGAAAAGTGAATGTGCAGTTGTGCGCTAACAAATCTTGATCTCCAATTTGATAATCGGCTCTACGTATACGTTCGTACATACATACGTCCAGTCGGAATTGGATATACCTACTCCTCCCTCCATATACTTATAAAGCAATGCGACAAGTTAGCAATTTATCTTTGACTTGCATCGTGCAGCGAAATTTATTCATTGTCAGTTATACAGTCCGGAATTATTATTGGATTGATTAGAGACAGCGCGCTGTCTTTCTTTATTCGCCTTGTCGCGAGAAAATGAATCCCATCAACGATTTTACTTTCGTTACTTTTCAAAGTGTCATTTGACACCCACACCGACGTCGGTGGAATGTCATACGCGTTACCGCGTTACCAGATTCCACCCAAGGAATATGTTTTCCTAAACACGGAGCGTTCCATTACGGAGCGGACATTTCTAAGAAAATCAGCCGGATAAAAAAGAGATCATCCACGGTTACTCGACAAACACGTTTTTCTTTTGTTCATTTCGTCACCTCACTTCCTTTTTCCTCGTTGTCGTACGTACGCGCGTGTCGTAATGTAACATTCGAAATGACGCTGTCTTCGTTTTCCATCGCCGCGACGCAACTCGACGGTTGTTCATTTGCATCGTCTGTGCGAGAAGGAAAAATCCTGTACCGCGCTAACGCAATCTTCGAAGACATGCACAAAGCCGTATCTAACGATAAAGGAACAACGTCGATGCCGACGATGCCGACGATGCCGACGATGCCGACGACGCAATACAAGTACATCGGCACGATTCAGGTAGTTTTCCTACACTGGAATCGATCGGATCGGCGCTGCCGGCTCTTTGTATCTATTTACAATGAATACTCTTGATTACACACACGTTATTATCATGATTATTATCTTGCACGGTATATCTTCGAACCAGCTTATGATTACATAGGACAACGAAAGTTTGTTGTTTGTCCGTGTGTATAGAGTTGGTTCGTTAGTTAGTCGAATGCACGTTTCGTTGCATCGAGTTGCAATATGCTCCTTGCCATCTAATGTTCCGTCTCGTAGATCCGTTGCATGGATTGCATCGCTTGGAAAGGGATGGGGGATACCATGGTACCCGGAATCACAGTTTCGTGGGCAACGACCGACAGTGTCGCGACTAATTTACGATCGTTTGCTCCTGTTATAAGTTTGTAGTATATTGTATAATGTATACATAATGCAAGCAACAATTATGCTTGTTTATTATTTTTATAATATATTAAAATAACGATTGTTATTCTCGTTCTTATAACTTCCCTTGTTACTTTAACTAGTGGTGGTTAGCGACAATTGATATCTTGTATCATAAAAGTTGGAGTCCAACTGAAGTACAGTTAAAATCTAGAGCATTTTCTTTTCAGTGTACACCGAGCGAAAGATCGATTGTGAAAACTCGGTCTTTCAGTGGCAACTCCGTCTTTGTCAAATGGTTCAATTCCGATGAATTTACGAGCACAATAAGAACTTTGTAAAGTTAGGAATGGTCATTTCTTGTCCAAATGCTCTCATCCAGCATGTAGATATATCTGTAGGTGAAGGTAACTGTAAATTAAGCGGAGCTTTGGACATACGTGAAACCTGTTCTCCCGCTGGATTTAATATGGTAAATTCCTCTTTTGCGCAAGAGCATAAATCGCACCAAAGAGGATCTTCCTGACAATGAGACCCTCGGTGTCGTGATATGTCACGGATTCAGCTCTTCCAGACGCTCGAACGTACTACCTAATGTACTTTTTTCATCGTATATCATAAAATATAATATTTTATACACGTCGTATTTTAAAAATGACCCGTTATCGCACGAAAGGGAAATCGATTGTCAGATGTATTGTACATATATATAATACGTACGTTTCCGACACACAACTACATACGAGTATACACGCATATACGTAATATATAAAAGACTAAAAGTTCAATTTAGTAAAAATTAAAACTCAATTGAATTGCCATCGATAAAGAAACAGACACCCATCGGATTATTGTCTCAAAATAAATATACCGAATATCGATACGCTATATATGCATGAATTTTCAATACGAGTAACCATAAATCTTTGCAACGACAGGAGGGAATCACTATCGATCGGGTCATCGTTACCTGCATCCATATTTTCTATTCCTTAATCCGGAACTATACATTAATTATATTTCGGTACATCGAGTTTTCGATCAATCCTCTGCAGAGCGAAATTCGTAATAAAAAAGTACGGTGGAAAAACATTCGCAACTCGCGGCAGTTTCGACCTACTATCCTTCTGGTAGAGATAACAATAATCGATGTGCATGAAACTACCGTACTATATTAGAGATTCCGTAAACTATGTGTTTCCGATTTCTCGCTAATTACAATTGCTTTTAATATGGGAAACTCGTATTAATTGCGTTCTATTTAAAAAAGAGATACAAAGACTTCGGAGCAACAACTTCTTTAATTGAAATTTTCCTGATAGTTTTCTATAAAAAGCATGCTTCGACGAAAATTGTAACGCTTCGTATTCGAATCTTACTTCTGGTAAGATTGGATTATTATATTTACTTACTCGCCGTTTTTAATATCAGAAAATTGTTTATTCGTTACTCTCTTGCTGGAAAATCAATTATTGAAAATAATTACCTAACGCAGACTTTTATATCAAGAACAATGTCACTCGCATCGGAAACTACAAGCTATGCCGAAATTAACAGTCACGAAACAGTGTCGAATTATGCAAGTATAATTGGAATACGCGCTTCATCTTGAAAGAATCGAGAAACGCACACACGTGATAACGATAGCGTCGAATGAGGGTACAGTTACACTTTCATTCTAGGATTGTAAACTACCAGATAGTAATTTGGGGCAAATCGAACACGTGCCATTCTCTCCTTGGCCTGCATCACTATCACCGGTGTAGCTATTTTGCTTCGCTTTCACTCTTTTATCACAATCGATTAGATTTTCGCGTTAACGCGGATTACGGCTCTTTTTTTTTTAAATCGCTTCGAAAATTAGCAATAGTAAAGCGAGCGAGCAATAATTATTCTCCAAATAAATTCTAATACGTTTACAAAATTGTAATAATTCATTGCTATAGCGCGAGATATACTATGTCCATTCCCGGGATTTTCTCGATTTTTAATCACCGTTGTTTTTCATCGCGTATATCTGATTTCTATCCACGATGAAACGGCTTAAACGGAGAAACTTTAAGAAAAATCCATTGATAAAATCATTCGCTTAAATACGTTTTATGGAGGTAGGAAGGGGTTGCAACGGAGCTTCGGATAAAAGGGGTCACGGATATTTATAGGGTAGCAAACTCTCGCGAGTAAACAAGTATCGAGCTTTGCAAAAACCGATATCAACTTTCGTTCGGTCGATAGAGAATGGAAATATACTCGACTTCTAAACCTTTTGTCGGCTCGAACTTTTTGACATATTTTCTTTCAAGTCTTTTGACACGAGCAACATCCACTCTCGGAAGAAACTCGAATTTCGTTACGGGCTTTTGCTGCAGATGCGATAGAGACATTTTTCCGGTAGAAATACTGAAAAGAATCCTGCGCCTATATGGTAAGCTAGTGGAGCTACGAAATTCAAACGACACTCGACTACGTATGAATATTTATCATGACATTTAACAGCCCGGTTGTTCTCCAAATGAATGGTTTCTTCTTCGCGTTTGAAATACGAGATGATAAACGAGAGTTATTATTAAAGTTAATCATGGAAAGTAACTATCATAATTACTCTTCCACTTTATTGACTCTCGAGTCCTACTTCTAATGGCTTTTTAAAGTAGGCTATTTTTACTACAAGCGTTATTTAACTAACGCGAGTAATGGAAGAAAAGATACTTTTTGAGTGAGTGGAACGGTAATTTCCACGCGATACGAATTTTTATCGCAGGGGTCAGAAAAGCTCCAGTTATTCCGGAGTAATGGGGTAACTAAAAGAGCTGAAAACAAGTGACAGTTCGACTTGTAAACCTTCTACCTTGGAAAGTTTCGAAATTATGAGACGAGACGGGATTCTTTGTTTCTTTTTATTACCCAAAGGACGAGAAGAATAAATATAGTTGTTGTAAAAATTTTACGCTCGCGCACGGTACGAGCCACATATAAAGCATTTTTTAACTTTGCCAAATTGTATCATTTTCGTTGGGAGAATACCGCAGTTAATATCCTTGAAGAAATAAAGTTCTACAAAAGTGGTAGTTAAAATGTATACCCACACGCCGTGTGTGTACAATTTTCAAAAGCTATTAAGGACTGAAGGAATAATAGGTGTGCGTAAAACTATCAACGGACATGTTGTAGTTAGTTATTCCCACTAGGAATTTCATTCCCCCCGTTTACTATAAAACGCCTGAGAACTCGTGCAAAGGAAGAGCATTATTGCAAGTGAACTCGCTGGGATAAGTGTCCAAGTACCGGATGATATATGCAGGAATTGTTAGGTGAACAAAGCTCGCGTGGCCTTACCACCAGTCCTGTTATTAAAATCGTATTAATAATTTTTGAAAAATTAATATTAAAAGTTACACGGGTTTTTCGTTGAATCTGCACTTTCCTCGTGATTTACAAAATGATACTTCTCGGTATTGTTATTAATTCGGCTCAAATATTTCTAGGAAAGTAGATTTGTTTTTCGTTGCATTTATAATGACCAGGTATTTGAAAAAATGACGCTTATTATCGTTATTATTATTATAATCGAGTCTCGGGTATCTCCGAGAGAAGATCGAGCGTTTCGAATAACTGGAAAGTGTCAATGTAAAAGAGTGAATAAATGAGAAAGAATAAATTTCAGCTTTGGTAGTAAAATAAAATGCTAATTAGAATGTCGATGAATTTATCATTCGTTTCATAATGATACACGTGAAAAAGAGACGATTACGCGATTACGTTAAACGCAAGCGCATATAATGACTATCGATCAAATTTACAACTAATCATTATTATCTTGATTACAGAATTACTCTTGTAGATATGGGTCTTCGTATAGCGTTAAGCGTAACGGTGGAAAAGAATTCCATCACGTGCTACTTCATTTTCCAACCCACCTTACAATTAATCAGAACTAGAACGTGGTTCTGAGGTACCTTGTATGTATGTATTTCCGGTGCTTCCTTCTTTGTTTTTTGGGTAAGAAGTAACGGAGATCTCACCAATCTTCGCTTCGGTCTCTTAATTGGCTTCAGTAATTTTATGCGATCCTGAAAGAGGGATTAGGGATACAAAGAAGAATAGAGTTGGTTCTCGGTGAGGATCATTGAGGAACGAGACCGCGCTAATTTTTGGCGCAAAAACTGCGATGAAATGGAATCGAAAAAAGGTACCGTTGCAAAAAGTGCGACGGAGCAAGAACGCGCGTCCAGGCGCTGAAAAAAATAAACAAAATAGAAATAGAAAATACATTTTTCACTTTGTTACAAAAGACTTACGCGAGAAATGTGACCTCACTGATAATTTACAGTAAGTAGAACTGGATCTCCGATGTGGACTTACTTGCATATGTATGAGTCGGGAACAATGTGCACTTGTTTCAACGCTAAGACCTGTATTTTTCTGAAAGACGGAGAATTTAGTAGGTTGTATATACATATTATACATATACATATATAGTACTTACATCTTTGAAAGTAAGTAGTCCTATTATACGAAATACCAATTTTCTCTCATCTTTTATAAATGTACTTGCTTCGCGTTTTACATCGCGACTACTTTTGTCGAGGAAGTCTACTATCCGACTAATCTCATATCCAACCATTTAGCGTTAGTTTTCGCGGCGATTTAGTCTCGTCGGTAGATTGAACCCACTTTCGTAACATCGAAGCTACGCGAACCGAAAAACTGGTACAAGAAATTACCAAGAGAAATTACTATAAAATAACTCGAAGAAATAAAAGTTCTAGGACACGCGAAACCATGGTCGAATTCGAAGGAAAACTAATGGAGTAAGGACACCAATTATGGGCATTATGGTTTAACGCTAGATTTAACCGTAATGAGTTGACTAAAATTAGTTACTAAGACTTTTTTACCTAATAATTGGCAGTCAACCATTTTCCAAACAACGTATTCGAATTTCTCATACTCATTGGAAGGGTCGCATTTTCTTCTCCCCATTGGAAACCCAATTATACAATTCATTTAAAACGCAATTATTTAATTGACGAGAAACGATTCGATCCGATCCGATCCGATCCGATTCTATTGGCAAACAACTTGTAATAAAATGAAGTAAAAGCCTCTCCCTGGTAGTCAAACAAAAAACCGTCTCAGCACCCGTTCCTAATTGAATTAGTAAATTGGCCAGGTACTACGGGATATATGTAGGTACCACTCCCAATACTGTCTGTCTCAAGCTTGCGCATGATTTTTCGCGAATAAATTATGACAACAACTTATAAACAAAATTTATTGGGTAGGACTGAATGTTTGTCCGTATGAAAGCAGGTTCCATGTACAATACTTATGAAGCGATGCAAGGCTTTTTATATGGGAATGGAATTCGTTCCTTCGGCCAAATACAGTTTGCGCTAACAATAGTACGTGGTCAAAAGAGCTCCTCAAAACATCCGTTTGTGGACAAAGGCTTTGACCTCGCTAAGCTGATTATCTCGAACCCGTCGTGTGTCCATAAGAAAGGAGACGACGGACACTCACCGAACGAATGAAGAAAGGTGTCAAAAAATGATAAATGTTGTCACGTTTGATTATAGGAAGCTGTTGAATTTTATCCCATTGCAAGAACTAATGAAACTCTTTGTCAGAAGACATTTATCATAAGCGGCATTATTTTGGTCTTTGGACTTGGTGAAATGAACTTTTTTTATAAATTCTACGCCTTTCTACTGAAGTAAATGCGTCTCAAAATTGAAACAAAGACGTATAGAATGTTGCATCAACTTCCCACGTTGCTGGAGTCAACGGAGGAAGCGAGGAAGCGAGGAAGCGAATGCGAAGTTTAATCAATATCTTCTATTTTCAGATTGAAAATGAACGGACCGGTTTATGCATCATCCTGTCCTGCATTGCAGTCAAATCTTTCTCTGCATAGTTCTTCCTACTACAGTGATTACAATGGTACAGGTAGAAGACGGCTATCGTCTACGGGAGAAGCCGATACTTCAGCAACATCCAGTTACGAAGGAAGCGATAGTTCCGAAAACAGCGATGAAACTCGTTTGGATCCTGTTACTCAAGTTGAACGTGAACAGCTTGAAACATTCTTCCGTGGACTTAAGACACAGGTATCGCTATTGGAAAAGTCGTAGTTTTAACAATTATTGCTGTCGGATAAGTCGCAAAATTCTTATTTGCTCTTGGTTTTTTAATGTATATGTATAATTAAAATTCTTAGATATTGTCACTCTGAGTTTAAGTTATATAATTTATCGAATTTTTACCGTCATTGAGAGATTGACATTTTTAGCCAATTTTGCGCAAAGAAGCGCAAAATTATTACATAATTCATTTTTTCGTAAAGATATTTCAACTTTGACACAAAATACGTGATAATTTCAGTTCTTTCCAAGTATTTTTACGTAAGACACTTTCGTAATTACTTCCATAATTTCTGTTTAACGAGGCTCGCTGGGATGTACGATATTTGATACGTGTACGTGATGTATGGTATAACAAACGTGCATGTATGTAACATATGTACAATGGCCAGGCATACCGTACATTTCATCTACATTTACGTTACATTTAAACGGATACCGTAGATGTTGAGTACACATATGTATGTATAATAACGTACGTCTACGTGAGTGCATACGTAGAAGTTCAATGTGCATATCTAGCGAAATTGAAACAATTGAGTGTCGATTACTCGTGCAGTTTGTAACATTCGCCATCATTTCCCTGCGAGTATCGTATAAAAAAGCACTAATAAATTTTGCACTTTAGATTGAAAGTAAATTTCGAATACTAATAAATTACTTATTCGGGTACCATGTACCATCCAACTGTAAATCGGAGTCTACTAATTTTTGCAAATTTATATGTATAAATTCCCATAAACCCATAAATGCAATTGATTGCGAGTTTACTTATATCGATGAAATTGGAAAGCATCAAATATAATTGGTGAGTATTTGTATCGTCGAGGTAAACGCGCAGCTTCTGCATTCTATTATTCCGTTAACGCGACGCCATTAACTTTATTTCTCCTGGGATATTTAATGGGGATAGGATTATTTTGATTCCGCGGAAAACGTAATTTCCTCTTTTTGGAAATTAACTGGGACAACAATTTCTATTTAAATTCATGGCATTGCAATTATTTTCAAATGTGTCATTTTTCTATCTTCCAGGTATTCGTTTGTGAATCACTGGCAAACTTATACTTGGGAAACACAGCGCAAACTGAAACGTGGGAGCTGCGTTACACCGGGATACCAGTAGTGGTTTTGGATCTTGGAGAAACAAAATCAAGATCCAAGAGACGCATTCAGATACTACTAGCTGAACGTGGAAGCTGTTTCACACTCTGGCGAGAAACTATTGACAACCTCTCTTCCTATAAAGTACGCGAAGTTGACAGTCGTAGGCAGAAAAATTATTTTTTTACAATCGAAATAATTCTCCTACCTATATGATTTTTCACCTTATTTTATAACGAAATAATAAACAATTCACCAATAAATATCATATTCAATTCCGATGAAATTGCAAAATTGCGTTTCATCAAAAGCTACATTACAATTTCCCAAATATATGAAAAATCGGGGTATGGCTTTTGCACATTCGTTATCTAGATCATTTATTTCTTTTTTCCCACATTTTATCGGTGCTTTACATCGTTCCCTTTTCTGATTTCTACTGGGTCTTCCCATGTTTATAGAATATACGATACTATAAAAGATATGGTCAATAAAATATGCAAAAGATTTACGAAGTCTCGTGTTTCAGGTATCGGGGCCGGCATTTCATACGATGTGTCTTTCGTCGGACCATACGCGTCTCGCAGGATTGAGCTTCGATAACTCGAAAGCCGCTAATGATTTATGGCAACACATAGAACGTTTGGTGTCGTGTCCGGAAAACATTAGCCTCTCCGTACCAGGGAAAAAGAAGAAAAAAGTCGTGCAAAAGAAAATCGTTCTGCCGGCAAAGAGTAACATCAGCCAGCCGTGTCAATTCCAACATGTCACCAGCGTTGACATCGCGGATAGGTCCCGTTATTTTTCGCTGCAGACGCTAGTGCCAGCTTTAAACGAATTAGACAATTCGCTGGAGACTAATTATTGAATCGTTCATTGTTGTAAGCCCATCGTCTTCTCCCATTTGATTCATCAAATATTGTATTTAATATTTCATACGTTTTCTTCTTCGACGGTCATTCATTTTTCATTAAATCCATTGACGTTCAATTCCCAATAGGTGGTTTATGCTTTGAAAAAAAGGGAAACAATAAGCGCATGCTCTTAGGTGCTTGGAAGTACGAAAAAGAAAGGATCCTAATATCAACCCTCCGCGAAACAGATATAAAATCACATAACATCAAATATTTCATTGGAATTGGAAATGAATTCCTAAAAGTGAGTACTCCAGTGTATTCAAATGAGTAAAAATGTGTCGAATTGTCGTTGTGAAAGAGATGAAATCACAAAATATAGCATCACAATCACTTCCGCAGATTTCACATTTTTTTCTATGCAATTTAACAAGTTTACTATTAATTGAAGTTCAATAACGGTCTATAGAAAAGCGCTGAATGAAAATATTCATACTTTTTCAAAAGTCATCACGTATATTTAACCGATTAATGAAGTAACCACTTTAAACCTTAATTTCAAGAAAATTTAGCGTTTTCTATATTTGACGTTATTACGCAGAAAAATCTAATTTACAATAAAAATTGAAAAGAGCATACTTCGTAATGAATGTTAATATAATAAGTCAAAATAATAATTCATTTCTCCATTATACGTCTCTTAATGTTAGGTAATAAATTTGACTTGTGTTAAATTAAGTTCAAAAAATCAATTCCAAAAGTTCCTAGTGAAATGAAACTTTCGTTAAAAATTGAATCAGGATCAGTATTTCCCGAGGCTCTATTAAGTATTATAAGCAAATTTTAGGCCCCTGAAGTATATCTTTATTGGAACGGTGAGAAAAAATTCTTCTGTAAAATGAATATTTTAAACGTAAATTTCAATCCAAGTTATAGAAAATTGTTAAAATTCAAACGAAGGAACGGAACGGAACGGAACGGAACGGAACGTATTCCAAAAGTGTTTCTAAAATATATATTTGAAACAAAAGACATAAACGATGACGTCAACCCTGATCCGTCATTTGAACCATTTATAACATTCCTGATTGCAACATCCGTGGCTCATGTACTGAATATATGTAGAAGCTCTTTAAGTGTCTCATTAAACTTAAGCATGTATAACGCATCAAAGAAAGTGTACCGCCTTGGTGGTACATGTGAAAACTCGCAAGTAATTTTATTAATCTCACAGTAACTACTTTAAATTTCTAGATAAATTCACAAATTAATATTTTACAAACATTGAATTTTCTCATCTTTCTTAATCCGTAAAACAGGGTTTCATTTCTCATCAAAATTGCAAAGGATTTAATTTAATACATTATTTAACATATGCTAGCTTTTATTAAGGATACCCATGAGTGGTGAATTTTTTTACCGAGTACACACTTAACTTTGAATTAATTCATCGCTTATGGATACTTCCAATATTATTCCCTTACATAAGTTACATAGGGTTTCGTTTGACTCAAGTTTCACCATGGAAATGTTATATTTTCTCAAGCCCTCAGCTGCAAAGAACATATGCATATATGTGCCCTTAATACGCGAAAATTCAAATCAATTTATGTGCTATTAATGTTGCTACAAAAATGATACAACACCAAAGGGGAAAAAAGAATTCCTAGCTGAGAAAAAATTGTAAAGAAACGAAGAAACAATGACCAATTGAATTTTCGTTTGAAAAAGGCTTCTGTAAATAAACGTAAGGCTATTTTCTGTAATCCGACGGAAAAACATTTAAATAATATTTTCCATTCAAAGTTAAAACTGGAAATTTGTATTTTTTTGGAGTTGTGTCGCTTTATTTAGCAACAGCGCCATATTGTCTATCAGGTTGGAAAGAAACTTGTGTATAAAATGGCGACAGTTTCTATACTTTGAGACTTTCAATAATTTGAGTAATGTAACGTAATAATCATACGATCCATACAATCAAAAATATTCTAATCTTTCTTAAGCTTAAGATGCAGGCATATAGATATACAATGTATAGAAGTATCCAATTAAAGTATGAATACACTGACAAAATCATTACAGAAATTGTAGTAATAAGTATTATGAAATTACGTATTTGCAAACATGAAAGAAATGACGAGAAGCATCGTAGCTCTACTTACGATATGCTGGATGTCAATCCTTCGAGAGATTACCTACCGTTGACAAGTTGTAAGCGTAAATACTAATTCCCACGTTTACCGAAAAGATGGGTAGAATCGATAAATGATAAAGACAAAAATATTGCAGTTATCATAATGGAATAGAACTAGCAACTTTGAAACTTTTGTCGGCTAATTGTAAGAAAAACTAGTGAGCGAAACTGATGTCGTTAGGGAAGCCGGGTTTATACTCAAATATCGTTTGGAGTTGGATGTTTTGATCCTTACCGCTGCGGACAATTATCGAGAAATGGCGGGAGCAAAGTTTTACACCTAATAGTATGGCTACCATAATCTCCCAAATTTTTAAAAAATTAAAGCAAAATGCTCATTAGCCTCCATACGCGTAGAATGGTACCTCCATTCGGTACTACAGAAATGTCAGCTGTCGAATAAATTTTTATATAAAAATATTTGTAATCGTTTCGAGGCAACTTTTCGTTGTTTCGAGTCATAATTAACAACGACCATAACGTCGTTAATTATGCACCAATTCAATATTTTTCACATACACCTAGATATGGTTTTAATCGAAACATGTGGGAATTCAGAAAAATAGGAAAACGATGGATTGTAAAATGACCGTAACCACCATTGTATCGTTGTCGCAGTAATTTACGAGGTTAAGCGAATTACAAAAAAATCAGTCATACCCTAGAACTATCGTAATCTCATAAATATTCTTTGACGAGTCCAAAAGCGCGAATCTTCTAGATTTTTGCACGGACGAAAAAGTATATTAACATTATGCCATCCGTATTTTGGCGCCAGTAGACCACCAACGTAGTGCCATCAGCCTTTGTCCGATAGTTTTCGCGGGACACCAAAATGGTGTCACCGAACGGCATAGTGTTAATAATAATTTGATAATTTGCATGAAAAAGACGTTTATTGATTCACTACTAATTGATGGATAAATGATTCTTTCTATAAACATATGATGCATACTGTAATGGAATTGAGAGAAAAGTGAGAAATGGATTCAGCATTGTTTTAAAAAGAAATGGAGGCACAGGAAGGTACTGTAAATATGTATATCTCTTCTTCAATTTCTTCTTTTTTTATATTGCTTACTCAAAAAATTGTTTTTATACAACTGTATCTGTTCGCCTCATGTGCTAATAACACATATGTTTTATGTCGATTCAAGCAAAAAATTTAATTGGAATTTCTTTAAGCAACGGCAAGGCTCAAATTACAAGATTTCTTGTATTTTTCAAATTGATATCAAATTTTTTTTACCATTCACTTACAATTCGAATTATCCGTAGAACTTTTCTTAATGTGTGGAAAAAAGAAGAAAAAAAAGCTGTTCGATAAATGCCGATAGGAAATGCTATGTATTTTTCTGCCAATGGAGTCTGTAAATTACTGTACGTTTTTGTATTGTAAAAGCTAGAGCGAAAAAGGGACATGCGAAAAATTAAATAAACCCTTCGGTCGAGTCCGACGGAACGAGGTAGAAAGATATCGATGTCGCGATTTCATTTTAATCGTATGCAATTCTCAGATTAAGATCAATGCTTTTTGATACATGCAATCTTTTTTTTTTTATAAAACTCCCATGAATTTCATTTTCCATACCGCATTTTCTTCATAATTATCTCAACGCCTTCTGCTTCCTGTAAACTTTCAAATTTCCATATTATTTCCAAACGAGTTTCTCGATACACTATTTTTCCAAGATTCGTTTGGCAGGATCAATCGATGAATTACAATCAATTGATGAATTAACGTAGCACCATAAGAGAAATAATTCTATTTAATTTCTTTTATTATTCTACGACTGTGATATATCGAATTAACATATACGACATTTAAAAGCTACTTTTCGTAATACTATAATACAGTTACGTACGATATAATTGTAATAATCTAGAATAATCACACGATATTTCAAATATTCAAAATACGACGTCATTATGTCAACTGTTACTATATGTAATAACGATAATTGTCTCAATAAATATTACACACTTTAGTAAAAGATCCCTCTGGGTCACATTTTTTATGCGATCTCCTTTAATTTTGAAAAATCGAACATAACTATAATTCTTTTTTTTTAACAACCTAACAATCGACCATTAACGAACATCAACGTACTAATCGCTACTAAACGAGACTATGGATGTAATTAACGGCTTTTTTTTCAAGTCGGTTGAGAAAAGTTTCATAGAATTTCCAAGACAGGAAGCGTTCGGCATACCGGACAAGGGACAACATTGACGCGAGTCTATCCTGCTGGATGGCGAACGATGAGTATACCGATCGCTGTACGAGGAATTTCTAAAGTCGTCAGTGTGTTTCTGGAACTCACGTACGATTAACAACAACTTATACCCTTACGATACTTTTCTCAGATCTCGCGAACTTGATTTTCAAACTGCTCCCTTATCCCATTCCGACAGTGTTTGGGCGATTTTTGAAGAAATGTTTATCGCCAAGCTTCTAATTGACAATTAGCTTGATGCATAAATAACTACTATTAGTTTGCACGACACGCGTTAAAATAATCGTCGTTAACTATGCACCAGCCTAATAGTTTTACTCTGGCAATATATGTATATATAAACTATATATGTATACATATATATATATATATATTGTAGCAGGATATCCATTAGACAGGATATATGTATATATCTAGGCAACGCTTAGAAAAACTCGTCCATCCATTCCGAGCAAAAGGTAGCATGTGTCCACATCGGTGCGATGTGTGTCTTTCTCTCGTATCCTGTTGTTATCATTTTTATTTCGAACACAATGAAATTTCTTTTCTTTTTCCCTTCTCTCACCACTTTCGCAGACGAAACGGAATGAAACCCTCTTTAAGACATTTTTAGGTCGATAAGCGATAACATGACGGGAAACAGAAGCGTAATTCCATTTTTCAGCGGTATCACCCGATTATTTGCGCTCCCTAATTTTATACTGCAATTTCATATTAATACGTTCGTATTACCGCCGTTTTCTCTCTTTGGACTTGCAACGAGAAGAAACGAAATTAGATAAAACATCGAGCAATCAGTAATATTTTTTCCCCCGTATAATTCTTGCTTATTTGGTAACGTCATTTTACGAGCTATCGCGCTTTACTTTACTACAAAATAGTACACCCGTTGGAGTAACGTACGATAAATCCATAATCGAATGCATTTAACCACAATTTATAAAATATGACACCTGAAACAAAGACAGTAATCGTATTGGCAAATCTGGAACGCATTCACGGCAAACTTCTACGGGAAACGAAGGCCTCATTGAACCGCTGTGGAAACTAGAATCATGGTAAAAACTAACCCAATACTATGATATAGCCTTCCTCACCCCACTTTTATGTGTTTTAATACCAAGAACCCACACTCTGCTCGATAATCTCTTTTGGGTCCCGTAAAATCATGAATTTACGTGACGATTTATTTGATCCAATGAATTTAATTTATTTACATACATCTCTCCCAAAAAGCACGCTCTCTTTATTCCAAGCAATTGACGAACATACACGAATTGGATGAATTTGATGCGGTGTGCTCTTTATGTTCTATACGCGAGGTCTACCTTTTAAGGGTCGAAAGTTTCGCGCGAGACGATGTCATTTTAATTAGAATGTCTTCTCGCAATAGGCCGATTAAATTTTGCCCAAAACCTTCAATTTTCACAAATCAACGAATGTTACAAATTGAAAGAGACAATTTTGCATCTCTACTCTTAGCGCTCAACCAAAATCCTTTTTCAGGTACAATCGATAACCCTCTTGTCATCAGTTTAAACGGATACTCCGTTTTTGGGCAAGGAACGAACTCGCAACGCGACAAAATATGAACCAATAGAATTTTGATCTCCATCCGGGCAAAGTTCATGGCTATGCAAGCTCTCGGACCGATACCGAAAGGCATATACGCGGATGACGATCTCTTATTCTCATTATTCGTTCCCATGAAACGCTCCGGGTCGAATTTCTCAGGGTTTTCGAAGTACTTGGAGTCACGATGAAGCGAGTACACCGGAAACCATATGCACGATCCCTTCTTCAATACAATTGCTTTCGAATTGGGCAACGCCGGTGGCAATTCGAAATCTTTGACGCACAGCCTGTCGAAATACGGGGCAGGCGGATACATACGATTGACTTCGTGAATAACTGCATCGAGGTAAACGAATTCTCGCAAGGTTTCGTACTCCAGGGGAGAATCATCGAGCTTTTGCAAAACAGCGTCGATCTCGCGGTGAACCCTCTCCTGTACCTCGGGGTGCACCGCCAGCAAATGCGCCGTCATGCAGATCAAGCTGGAAGTGGTATCGACGCCAGCGAGGAGAAATACGAAGGCCTGGGCGGTCATTTCCTCGATTGTCAAACATTCCGCTCCTTTTTTTCGCGACTCCAACATCAACTGTATGATATCCGGTCGGTGCGTCTCCATCCGTTCCCTCTTTTCGATGGAACTCCCAATAACGCGACGAAAGTAATCCACTTCGTCATCGGCGAAGATCTTGAGCCCGAGGAATTTCGAGAGACGCGGGAATGTTTTTTTGAAAAATAAATGCAAGATCAAACGAAAGTTTCCGAAATTGGTCACTTCCCTCGCGTGAGCGTAAAACGCGTTGTTCGGTTCCTCGATGGAGTCGATTTCAAATCCAAAAGCGTGCATCGCGATGACGTCGATGGCGAATCTCGTGAAAAAGTCCCCGGTATCGATCGCGGCTTGGTCGGACAGCCTTTTACGAAGATGGTACGCGTAACTTTCGGCGCGATTGGCGATCGACCGAAACGCCGATTTCACTTTATTGGTCGTAAAGGCCGGCGACAATATGCCTCGCACTTTGCGCCACTTTTTGTCGCGCAAACCGAACAGACTGTTCTCGAAAATCGGCTCGTTAACCAATTGCAAGCCGCGATGGTCGACGAAATGATCGAAGTTTTTTATCGCTATCGATTTGATCAGCTCTTCGTCGCGTATTAGATAAATAGGCGTGGTAAAGTCGTAGAAGCCTACGTACTTGGCGTCTCGGTCCAGATCGTAGACCCGTTGTATGACGTCGATAAAATTCAGTTTGCCCAAGAATATCGGTAACATGTTTCCAAAAACGGGAACTCCAGGTTTATGCGGGAGACCTAGCTTTTTGAATAAATTTCGTCTGCTCTTGTAACAAAGCCAAGATAACGCACTTAGAGTTACAAAGCCAAGAAGAATTCTCCAGAGAGTCATATCGGAGGGTTTATGGTTTATCTCGGCAACGCGTTTCTGCATTAACTAATTGTAAATACAATCGGTGGACGTACACGGTACGTCCACGGAGAAACGTTGTACATATATATCTACTGCGTACGTAAAGTCGACAGTGAAACACGAGATGACGATGGAAGGTGAACATCTCGTTACGACCGTCCGTTTGACGCAATTTTTATTGGAATCGATTGAGACATTTGTGTCGCGTAACATTCGTAAGTCCCTTATTTGTGAAACAAAAAATTGAAATATAGCCGAACGTGTAATTTTTTCCAGTTTTACAATTTTTTTTCTTGACTATTTTTTGCTATCCATGGCGGCCCCTCGTTCTCGTCGTACCCGAGGGGGTAATAAATAAAGTAAGATTTAAACTCGACGTTTCTTACAATTAGACATCTTTCTTTATTGATTCATAATAAATAATTGAGTAAAAAATAAACAGCAACAGAACATACGATAACCGTCAGGTACAATTACTATACACTGTGATGTAAAACAGTTAATTGAGAATATAGCGTACATTATTTTATTTTCTCGATTACGTGTCTCTTTAAACTATACGAACTATTCACATACATTTACATACCACGCTTACGATTACTAATGTTTACGCAAAACGTATACATGTACAAAAATGTAATAAATAATAATAACAATAATATCAATAACTAATCTCGGGAATAATTATTATTATTATTATACACGGTCTCTTACGTTCCTAGTACGCATTTCATTTATTTACTGCGACTTTGTCGAGAACGTGTAAGTTGTACATTGAGATTGTAAATATATACTAATAACGATGTACCTTTCAAACTCTTTTGGATTAAGAGGCCGAAAGATATGTTTTACCGCTGCAAAAAAAATTGGATCTCGATATAACGAATTACATAGCAAAGAGTTACGATAAAGAGAGTAATTTAATATAAAATGCATAATGTCATTGTTAGTACAGATGAAGACGATATGTTTGGTAACTGGTATATAAGACTAGGGTTAATTAAGAAAAGTAGAAGATAATCATCTCGCATCCGTATGCACAAAGCGAACAATAAATTATAAATAAATAACGAAAGTCGAGATAACTCGCATCGCATCGCGGATGTATAATATTAATAATGAGTGTTGCAATTAATTGAGTGAAATTCGACATAACTCGATTGGTACGAAAGTAGAGTCTTATCGGAAAAAAACAAAATACAGTGGATTTGAGCACGGGTACGCAATTGTTTTGGATATGCTTCAATATTTTATTTCTTACGTTTCTTCGCTCTGTGGAAGAAAACTTACAGTTAAATATTGTATTATCGAAATTCTTAAATATTTTCATTGGAGAGTAAAAAATACAAAATAAATATTTATACCATTAATAATTTACAAAATTGAAGAAAAAAAAAATGTTTCGATTCTTGTAATCATTTTCACACGTAGCAATACTTTTACACAGAACAATGTACACAATTTTACTTTATTAAACTTCAACTCGTCTACAAAAAAAATTAAATTTATACAATACCAAAGTTTTACTCGTTAAATTACTCGACTATTATAATATAATATTTACTATTTCTCTGTTATTTTAATTGACTTAGAATAGCAAAAGAAAACGAATTGAATAAAATGAAATGCCAAAATTGTTCGACAAATTGCAATTCGTTTGAAGCGCGAATACTTTGAACGATCGCGCTTCCAATGAATCAATTGAAAACTTACGTTTTTAATGATTAAAAAAAGTGCCGAAATAACGATTATGGAAAATCGATTGATCCGATGGCACGTACTGTATGTATATGTTATGTGTCTCTCGTCCCGAAAGAATTGCATGGCTTTCGCATCGATTTCTCGAGGTTCCGCATCTTCGTAAAATGAAATAATTCGTTCGTAATCGATAAATGAAGTTTCGGCGAACGCGGAATGTGATTTTTGAGAGGGGCAAAGTTAACGCTCAGTTCGGATTGACTTGGACGGTAGTAACGGAATTCGTTTGTTGCTCTTCTTCGGTAGCTGGAGGTGGCGGTACCGTAAAAGCACTAAAACCACTTTCGACGAGACTAAGAAGACTTTCTTGCCCCACAAGTTTATTTTCCTTCTCCTTTGTTCTTTCGTCATCTTTCTTCTTATCATCAATCACTGACTTTCCGCCTTTCGTATTTTCATTAATCAACTTTTCGAATTGCGATAGCGGCCTCTTCTCCGTCGTATGTTCGATTTCGTTACTTTCAATGGGAACTCCGTGTTTATTGATGGTTGGTTTGTACGTCTTCACTTTGGAGTGTCCCTGTATGATTAAATACATGGGTCCGCTGATGGGTTTGTCGGGTTGCTTGTAATGCGAAAAAATGGGATCCGTCGTCAGATTGGGAACCGTCGTGGTCCGCTCGGTAAATTTCGAGTCCTCGTCGAAATACGAGGCGTTGGACGTCGTCGTTTCCTCGCGAAGGATCGTCGCCAACGGAGATTTCGTCTCCGGGGGCGTACGAGTTTGAGGCGGAAAACTCGCACCCGTGGTGATCGTCGGCGTCGTCGTCGTTTCCGGTACCTTGGGTTCCAGGGTCTGGAAACTCGTGGGATTCGGTAACGGTACGGGACGCGGAGCTTCCAGCAGCGGGGGTCCCATCATGCTTTGGGGTGGCGGCAGGTGCATCGGACCCTGAGGTCTGAAACTGGGACGCGGGTAATGCTGCATCGCGCCGTGATGCGGCGACGGTCGACTCGGCTGGTGCACCATGAAAGGCTGCGAGAAGCTGCCAAAGATTTGGGGGTTGGGGTTTCTCATCCCCGTCTGACGAGTCGAAGAAATCATCTTGGTCGGGGTTTCGACTCTCGACGGCGAGGGCTCGCTCGCGAAATTCGGGGTGATCGACGATACCGGTGTCAAGGTTTTCGATGCGGATTCCGACCTAGTCGAGTTCCTCTCGAAGCGCATCGGCATGACAACCGTGACCGGACCCTCGGTTTGTCGCTCGAAGCCGTCGCTCAGGGACGACGGCGAGTTCGCCATAACTATGTGCATCTTTTTGGAGGAATCTCGAACCTCGGATTCGACGAGACTCGGTTCCCGCGATTTCTCCGCCGAGGATATATTTTTTTGCCCAACGACGACTTCCTCGTTCTCGTTGGTGTCGCCGTCGACGATGATATTCGCGTTCTGTCCGACGACGACCTCGTGATTGGTCGAAGCGGAGACGTGGTGATCTTCGAAGTGGTCCGCGGGGTTGTAGAAGGCCGCCGTGCTGATCGGTGAGGTCGTCGGTTTGCTCCCGAACCAGTGATCGTTATTGGCGAGGGTCTGGGTGGACTGATAAATCAAATTCGATTTCTTGAAGGAAATCGACGGGGTGGTTCCTTCGTAAACTTCTTTCGCGTCGATCGTGGGGGCGTAAACGCTTTTGATGGTTTCGATTTGCGACACGACTACCCCGTTTTTCTTCGGGGATTTCGAATTTGGCTGTTGCCGTTGTTGCGGTTTCGAGGTGTAACGCTGATAATTTTTCACCGGGACGTAAGACTCTTGCTGACCGATGGGACCTTCTTCGGTCTGAGTATTGTACTGGATGTCCCCGTAGACCTTGTCTTTTGAGTTAAAGTTCGGGTGGTCCATGGAAGGTATGGTGTTTTGGATCGGCGGTGGCAACATCATGGTGTAAGGTTTCGCCTTTTGATTGTAAAAGGGGCTGGGGTAGTAGGAAGCCGGTAAGGGTTGTATTCGGTTTTGGTTGCGATAATCGAGCGCCCCGTTACGGAAATTGGTGGTTCTTATGAATTTCGGAGGCTCCGCTCCCGTGCTCCCCGTGAATTCGCTCCTGTATGCGTTGCCGTTGCTTTCTTGATTGGGGTAAAATTTCGGTCCATCGACGAACTTCAAAAATTGCTCCAGAATCTTGGGACTCGTCTTTTTTGCCGTCACGCCTAAGACGAGAATGTCCCGTTTCGCCGATGGCTCCGTGGTATGAGAATCTATCCAGTATTGGACGCGGTCCAAAACAGGTGGCACGTAATCGAACGTTGGATCGTTCTTCAAAGGGTCGCCACGACCCAGCGGAGTCCATTCGTCGTAATCCATTCTTGGAGAAAATATACGCGATTTGTCATTTTGACCTGAAACACATTTATTTTGCTCTATCATTAAAAATGTACGTCTCGCATTTATAAATGTACTTATTTGTTAATTCAACGATATCGATTCCCGTTTTGAGGAATATGGCGCGAACTAGGTCGCTTCTTAATGAACCGCCCGAGTACTCTTCCGAGATTTCAATTTCAAAGTCGAAAGATAATTGATACGTTAATTAAAAAACTATAGAAAATAATTTCATTATTATATTTAATTAGAGCAAAATTGTTTCACAATTTTTAATTACGTCTGATCGGGGTACAACGGTTTTTGCGTAAGATACAAAAAAGTTCACGGCATTTTGTCAGGGTTAACGAGTGCGAGTGTGGTATAGACGCGGAAAAGAAAAAATCTTGAAGAACTGTTCAGGCTCCGTGTTGTTGTCAGTTCGTAAAAGCGCGACTCTTAATGAATCTCTTAACCTTAATGAATCTTTGCTTAGTCAACGACGGACAGAGTTCATTCGTTAAATACAGAAAAATTATGTAGCTCGTGTATGTACACAACTTTTGTAGGTAGATTTTGAAGGAAACCTTTCAAAAAAGCCTTTGCTCGTAACATTCCAAATAAATTCAAACAACGTTTAATTCTCGAATACGGTATTACTGGACCTAAGGAAACAAATCGGAAGTTGTCGTATTTTGAGAACCCTCGGAGTTTAAGATTTGGATGGAAAAAACGTAGCAAAACTTCGCATTACGGGGAAAAAACGAGCGTATGAAGAAAATCTATAGCTTTTTGCAGAAAAGATAGCAAAAGCTAATCGTTAATTGTACTAAATAATTAGCGCGGGTTTATTAATTTTTGTGACAATATTCGTGACTCGGACGGGTTTCGAGAGCATTCAAGAGAAAAAGTGTTACATAACTGTACAAAGTTACGACGATCTACACCGTTTCGACTAATATCGTACCCGCGCGACTAATTTGCGGAACGTCGGAATTACGTGATAATTTTCACTCTCTTCTCCCGATTCCCACGCATTCGAAAAAGATAAAAAAAATGAAAATGTATAGCATCGGCAAAGACGGTAAATGAAACATCGATAACCCGTCGTTGCGTGTCACGCATGTTGATCAACGCGTATAAGAGCGTATGTAGCGGGTCAGTGGGTCAAACTTTAACTCGACGCTAAGAGCATTCGTTGAAGCACCTCTTCGCTTTACTGGACACACGTGAAATTTTCTAACTACATGTATACACACATACGGACGTACAGGCGTGCGTGTCATAGAACTCCTTAATAATTTTGTATGTGCAACAGAACTCACCTGTTTTATTCTCGAACGATGACGTGACACTTTGACCGCAAGAAATTGAAAACAGTCCTATCAAGAATGTCCAGTGAATGCAATCCATTTGAATCTTCTGCAACAAATGAAAAGAAATCGATAATATACGAGATGAAATATCCGGTGGATGGTTCCATGTAAAAATTTCGATTCGCGATTTTTAATTTCGAACTTTCGTGCATCGAGGCTGGGTTAGTTCGTCGCGTTAGGTGGTAGTTGTTGCGATCTTCGTGGATAATCCAACGACGCGAGTTCTCGGCTAAATCGAATATCATTTCAACGAAAACTTTCGCAGAATTGTTTTGTAAGACGAGAGAGTCGTAAACGTCGAAAAATCGTTCGGCGGAAGCTTCCGCTTCGGTTCGCAATATGTGTGTATATTCAAATAAAATGATTTTACGGGTCATGAAGGACCCGAGGCGTTAACTTGCGCGCGTATGGCACAAACGGCATGTTCCCACGTTCAAAAAAGTATGCGCCTACACTCTTTTCGCGAATATTTGCAACCAATTTTCATTGAACTTCGGTAAATTTTACTAAACTCTACCGTGAATCATTTTTGGAAAGATAGTAACTTCGAATATCGATCACTTCTCTCGATGATCTACATATTGGCGACATAATTGACAATTCCGTGACAAGTCGCACATGAATAAAAAACGACAGCATTGATTTGAACTCTAATCTCCGAAAAAGAAGTGTATAAAAATCGGCTCCCAATATATTCGATGATTGTGCATTTTGTGAAAATGGAGATAGGAAAGTAAGTCAGAGAGGTAACGCTGATAAAATGAGAATGACTATGACCCCTCGAAAACCAGCAGAAGAGAATCGTCTGCACGTGACTGCGGTGAAAGTATCACCATCTTCATCGCCACTTCTTCCTCTGTCTTCTTCGTACATATAGTGGCACGTACGTATGAGTTCGTCAATAATCGAAAAAGCAAACATATGATATGTATATGTGTACATAATATATGTATAGACGTATCGTATAAAGGAAGAAGGAGCAAGCGTACAAGCGTGTCATTACACGTGTCATTCACTCCCAAAAAGATAAAAAAAATGTGCACGCACATTTGTATAAACACTTCTGTTTTTAGTGTAGGTGTTATTAATCGTATAAGGAAAATTTACGACGCCGTAAATATCGCGGTGCGCTTTAGCTACGCCTATACCAGAAACTATTGAATTGTCAAAAAGCTGTAGTCTCGTTTAACATCTTTTGATAGTCTTGTAAATTTATAGCGGATTTCCATAAGCACCACCTATTCCTCGCTTGTCGCATAGTCGTTTTTTACGCCTTCCCTTATTGAAGTCTATGGGAACGTGGGAACGCAACTTTTGTTCCGCTCGAAAGTACATACAAACGTATGTGAAAAAGCAATTGATCGTTGTGCATTCGCCAATGTTCGATACCGCGCGCAATGTCTCAGACGATTAATTAAAAAAATCTCATTAGCAAAAATTCTCATTATCGCTGGACAAATTTTTCCTTTGATGTTGGGACCTTGCTTCGATTATATCAGAATTTCGCTGGTACTCGAACAAATGGGAGCTACAATTATGAAATTCCGTTGTACCAAACCGCTTCCGTTTCTGCCTCGTTCGTTCGCACCCTTCGTACAGCCGGGTTACCCGGAAAAAAATAATCTACAAAATTTACATAGGAAACTAACAAAGGTAGAAAAATAATATAAAAAATAATCGCAGCAAACTATCGTTATTTCAAATCCTCCTTTTTTCTCTCATTGTTAACGCGCGTTTGTTGGATCGACATAATACAGTTTTCGAGAATGGTCCGATCCGATCCGATCCGGTCCGATCCGATCCGATCCGATCCGATGTTCGTAGAAAATTTCGTGAGCCCAATTTCGAAGTTCAAGGTCAGGTCCACTCTAACCAATTGGTAAGGCGGCTTTGTACAAAGTGGCTTTGGCTCAGACGTTCAACTTGCTTGGGAATCTTGTTCAAGAGACCAGCCAAAAGATCGATGCCTCGAGCATCGTCTACCGTTACCACGTGTGTCTCGTTATAAGCGTATGTATGTATGTACATACGTACGTACATGTAGCGTGTACGGATATACCTTTTATATATTTCCAATCCCACGAACCAACGAAGCGGATATTCGGGCATGTGGAGACAACATCAAATTCGCTTTTCCTTCCTCCGTTCTTTGCAGGGACAAACGATTTGCGCTCTCCCATCTGCCGATTCCGTGCTTCGCGACACGAAGCGCGATGCTTATTTTAGATTCGATGACGATATCGGCTATTTTCTTTTGTAACGATACATGTTGTGTTTTTAAATAATTAAATAAAGTCTCAATTTTTCCGTAAATATTTGATTAAAAAAAAATAATGAACATTGTTTTTCGATGAAAATAATAACAAGAAACGTTTCAGATTGGAGACACGATCTCCTTTCCTTTGAGAAATTTGACATCGCCTCAATGATAAATGCTATTGGCAACTATATATTGTTCGGTCAAGCTTGAACATCGAAAGGCTGATCGCGAGCTAATCAAAGAGCGGATTTAGATATTACAGAAACTGATGGGAGCGATCAGACTCGACTCTCGAGTCCATTAAGATCGGGCTCGGACTGGTCCAGTGATGCAATGACTCTTACGAGGTGAGATTTGGGCAACTGTTTGCACTCTGGACTGGCAAGTTAACTAGAAAAATATACAGCTGTCAACGGACAATATTTGTGGATGGCCATTCACCGGGCGGTATCTCCTTTAGAAATTGTTCATAGGTTATATCGTAGGACAACATTTTGGCTGGACTTGGGAGAGTCTCTCTAAAATTTCGTCATTGTTCCATCTTTCAAAGAAACGTATATGTACCTTAAGAAAAACGGAAACGGGTATTTATGACAACGTCATAAAAAAATGTATAATCCGGTCTCTCATCGATTTTCAATAAAAATCCAACTAACCGACTCTTTTTCTATTTCTCACCCAATTTGTCTCCAAAAGGGGGCGATCGATATGCATCGACCTGTAGCATTCCTCGAGTTGCTCGCCAAGTGCAGAAATATCTAACTGTAACTTCGTATTTTTTCATTCGCTTACAAAAATATATTGCATCGCTCACTCACCAACCAGAAGCGCAATATATTTTGATTCCACGTAAGATTGCGGATAATGATAAATTTGTCAATTCACGAGTCTCTCGGGTACATACATACATACATGCAACCTGGAACGATGCCGCGCATTGATTTCCCACGAGAGTACACTCGCACTGTTTTCCTCTTGATTTTCCTTCATTTGCAAAAGTAAAACTTTAAACGTTTCTCTTAACACTCGCGCTTAATTATTCTCAATTAGCGATTCATTTAGCTACGAGTTATTTTATTATCGGGCAAAAACAATCATTTACAGTTTCCCTCGAGTACCGGGCGCTGAGTAACGGTATCCGTGTCGTTGAATTATTTTGAGATTGTAGATATTGTTGTATTCGGTGTTTTTGTTATACGCGAAAATCAAGAAGTTTATTTATGACGGCAGTATTTATTGTCCTACACTCAATTATCACTGAATTACTATTTCGTCTTTCAAAAAATCGAAGAGAACGGTAAGAGGAGACGATATTTTGTCGTCCTCCTCCTCGATGGAGATCCAAAATTCGTAGGTGATAAATGATTTAAAATTTCATCAGTTGTAAAAATAATTATTCGATCAGCGTTATTCAAATGGCGATCGTTTAAAATTTGTTAAAAATCTATCACCGAAAAATAAAAGTGATAAAACGGATATATACGATGGAATATGAGCAAAGGTCAAGAAAATAAAAATTGCTTCGGGGCACGTGTGCGATATTTGACATAACGAGAATCGAAGTAGGTATAAGAGAAAAGGTTAGAAGTCAGAGAAAAAAACCATATATTAATTTGGCAGTGCGGGCAAGTAATTATAGAATGCCAAACGATGAAACGCGCAGGTGTGACTTTGTGACTCATTCAAGAATTGAAAGAAGAATTATTTCATCCTTTGATTCGCTGTACTCTGCTTATACTATACATATGGTATACTTCCTTTCGTTTATGCCCAAGTGAAATGAAACAGCGCTGTAATAATTACGAACGTTTTCGTTAATTGTCCTCGCCGTCGAACGCATTATTACGAAAAATGACGTATCCCAACGGTCAGAAATAAATGGGTGGGGTGTGACAAATTATTGAATACCTACCATTGATTCTTCATACGTTATTTAAAATTTATCGTCGAAAATAAATTTGAATTTGAATGGGAATTCAGGTTGAAAATTGGTGAATCATCTGAGTAGCTAAAATTTGAATTTTCACATTCCAATGAAAATGTTAATTTATACAATATTTTGTAATATTCGACTTTGAATATTTTTCAATTTTATCTCGTTATCGAATTTCATCTTATTCTCTCAAAATGAAGAATGTTACACGGGTTTGGATCATTCTTTTCATTCTTCCGACTCTAATGTGCCATTATTATTACATTGTTCTAATCTAGCGTTCCTTCCTATGGATCAAAACTGGACGGGTGGGTTGGTTCCTTTCTTGGTAAATTTGAATATCGACCTATTTCCTTCTTAACCTCCTTTATCCAAATTGAATAAGATTTTATCGTACAGGTGGCCATTTCGTGCGTTATTCCGCAATCGTATAACAACGAATATGATTCGAATATTTTTCTGACGAACAAGCGGTCGATTAATACGAGCCACTGTATTTCAGGGTCGTCGAAAATCTATGAATTCGAAGAATTCCTAACTATGGAAAGAAGGTCTCATGGACTTTCTTCCGAGCCATGCAGAATACGGAAGAAATGTACAAATGGCACAGCTGCGATAAGTTCAACAAATTGTATACAAGGTTCAACGATACTTACATACATCATGACCATCAAATAACGTGTGGCATAAGTTAGATGTATGTATGTACCAATCATGAATCAACCTTTTGATTTCACCTTTGGCAATGAATTTTTCCGGTCCGATTTAAGGGGTTGAGTTTGTACGTTTCCTCTTCAAATGACGCATTGAAATTTCGAATGAGCATTCTCTAATAATTTTTTGAAAGTACAAAAAAATGCATAGCAACGAGTGACAATTTTTCTTCACAAAATGCACGTCGATGTAATTATGCATTATTTATTAATTGTCCAGTCGTTAAAATAATTTATTGATCATTCAATTTATTACCAAGGCGTCAATAAAATCTAGCGTCAAAACAACTTTTATTGTCAACACATTTTTGGAATTGTCCATTTGCCATTAGAGAAGTGCAATTAAGGGAACGGGCTAAAAGAACCTTGGAAAATAATTACAAACCCAAACGAAAGGTAACAAAGGCAAAAGTGTAAGTATGAAAATAAAAGATGAACACGAGCGAACAAAAAAAATAATAAAATGAAGGTCCGAGAGTATTTAAAAAGTAGAACAATTTGCATATTTAGAAAGTAGATTAACTCCAAAGGTTAACCCTGGTCTGATTCTGGATCGACGTTAGAATGCAAAAATTGGAGTATGGAAGGACTCGTCGCTGGGTATGGCACGACTTGCCAAATTTCATACCAACCTTTCGAATCTTTGCTTCTACAGAATTTCGATTTCACAAACGCCGCGTGGAAATTTAGATTCGACGAGTTGCAAGAGTTGGGTGACGACGATTGCATAAAATCTGCAAAATTTTCTTTTATTTATTTTAATAATAGAGAAGCATTGGACAAAGCTTCGAGTCTTTCAAATTTAACGGCTTTGTTTGTGAAATATCATCGGACATAATAGTTCCTTGGAGAAAAGAGAAGCGAGACTGAATGAGTGCAGGCTCCGACAACGAAAGAAAGTTACTCTGTTGCAAATGATGCACGTAAAGTTGTACGAAGACTCGTATCACTAGTAGTGTTTCACCTTTGACTCTTCTTTTCTCCCGATTTTCCATTTTTCATTTTCCTACGGAACAATGCGGAAACTCGACTTTAGTGTTTTTCAAACGTGACTTACACTAGGAGAATTTGCAAATGCTAGGTTGCACATCTCGCGAATATTCGATGTTTGTAATTTTTTCTACATCCACTTACAACTTAAAAAATATAAATTGGTATCATTGCGTAGAGACTGAGATTCCAAAGCTACAGAAAATGATACAAGTTGGCTATCTATAATTACTCATTATTATTGTTTCTGATTAATGATTAGGTAAAAATAGAATCAAATTACAAAAAAATTGAACAACTCTAAAAACTTCCTCGCAACACTATTTTTGGAACTCCGAAAACGGAGAATCCTATCCAGCCTATTGTATATAAATATTTCAGTAGCCAGCTTCGCGAGTATCCGTTTTCCTTCTCGCTAACTTTTCATCTCATTTATTATTTACGCTTTCGAGAACTTAAAAATAAAAGTACGAATTAAATGTCATTCGGAAAGGTAACGTTATCGGAAATAGCGTTACGGGCAAAATATAACACACTTTAAAATAATGTAGGCACTTAGTACGATAGGACGATCTTAAACGAATCCTGCATGCACCATTCGCCTCCGGTAAATTATTTTGTGGCATAATTTCAAATGTACTTTCTCACAGTTTATTTTCGAAAAAAAAAGAAGAATCAAGAAGGGAATAAATGACGCCCATCCGTTACTCTTGACAACGCTATTTTTTATATGAATTTTGCAAATAACGTTATCGCGAAATACCGCTGTGTTGAAATATCAGAAAACCTGATAGATCGCAAGTGCCGACCCATTTTATACTAATTATTATTCGTTAATGCAGGACCGTTTTTATTCCATGAAAATTGACGGCTCCTTGATAAGAAAAGGTCTATTAATACATAGGATTGATGTGAGAGAAATTTAATACAAAGCTTTAAGGCAAATTCATATAAAAATAAATGACTTAAATTTCGAGCTCCATTTGTCTCCCTGTAATATACAATTTCGAATGCTTTGCTTATTTTCCAAGTTTATGCGTTTTATTTTCATCTTCAAAATCCTCCAAACTTTCTTCCCAAATATCCTAGAAATGTGTATGATTGTATGTATGTACGTATGCACGCATATACACATTTAAAACGTGTAACAAAATTCAGTCTTTAAATTCTTTCTTAATAAGCACATTATTTCCTTGTGAGAAGATATTTATTAAAATTCACGAAAGAGAAGAGATAAAAGCATAGGCATATCTTTTTTTTATATATATGTATATGCAAGAAAGAGAGAGAATACAAGAAGATGGAGTACCTTTAACAAGTTACACCTACCTACCTACCTACCTACCTACCTACCTACCCGAGAATCTGAGACGGGAACTCCCGCGAGACAGCGTGGCCCCAAGTTTTACTCTCTCACGGACCTACTCTTAAAACCTTCTCCGATACGCAAACATAATACAACACTACCTACTTCGCATGCTATCGATATATTTTAATATTTATATATGCCGTGGATATGATGCCTCCATACTTATAAAAAAGAGAAGCACCATAAAAACCATAATCAACCGCCGTGTAGTCGATATTCTTGAAAGAGCGGATTATGCCTCGGTGAATTTCAATTCATAGGAAGAATTACGCCATAAAGACGTTCGATCAAAGATCGAATAATGCTTTTTTTACGCCGCCATTGTATTCGTATCCGAAATCCAATTCGTATCGCAGTCTCGCAATATTTCGCAATATTTACATACGAGTATATTTTCTGATACTCTAGAAATGAGTAAGTCGAAATTAATATCGAAAAGTAAATTACGGAATTTTCTATAACAATTCGGATAGCACCATAAATTTATTTAGTCCATACGCATACAAGCTTAAATTGCGTCCCATAACCGGGACTTCATTTGCTATAGCTCATAATTTTCAGCCATAAAACTAAAAGGTGGAATGGTAAAAGCCGAAAGTATGTAACATTTTATACGATGGAAGTTTCTTCGAATTATCAACCTTCTCGTGGAATGAATAAAATTTAAACGCTCTTTTAAATGCATCTAAATACGGAGTATGTTTTGTTACAATTTATAAACTGGACACTCTCTTCTTTCTTCTCTATGGGAATCCTGCTTTCACATATCGTACTTGTAATAATGACTCAACGTTTCTTCACTCTCCATTGAATCGCGCATCTATCGAATCATATTTCTGCACGATTTTCTTTTGGACGCGCCATCGATGCATTTTCCAGAATTTTCTTCTTTTTTTTTTCTTCATTGAACTTTTTACAGCATCATCTTGTACGAAATCGAGATATCGTAACAACCGATCGTGAACTACATTTTCCGTAAAGAAACTCGGCATTTTTTTCAAACCGTGAGTACACTCGTTAATCGGTAACGTCTAATTGTAAGAAATCCAGCTGTCCAAAGAAGTGAGAGCATATCCGTGCAAAACCGAGAGACAAAAATGAGAGAGAAAATATTATTTTGTTACGTGGTGAAAATGTAACGCAAATTAATCTCCGAGATAACGCGGCAAAGCTATAAATAATGGTAACATAAGCGGATCCTATTAATTCTTGTTATGGGTATTGCTAAGGTACCAGTAAATACATCCTCTTACGCTCGATACACATCGATAAACATTTCAAATAAAATTACATTTGTCGAGATGATCAATTTCCGAATATTTTTAAATCGCTACATATACGTGTAACGTTGGACTTTCAAAGTGTAGAGAATTGCATTATGCAAAGTTGAGCGAACTTTGAAACGCCGTTAACTTGAAATCTTTGAAATCCTCGTTTCCCCAATGAACTTAAAAACGGTACTTTGACAAATCAATTAGTAGAATGCATTTGTCACTTTTCATCGAGTATCCAATGGACCGTCAATTCGTTAACAGCCACTTGAGTCTTCTTTAAACACTCATTGCACATATTGTTTGCAACTTTAAATTTTTTAACGCTTAAGTATATGCAATTAGACAAAGGCTATTTGCCAACACTATTTTTAATATAATAAAATAAGGATCGAAGCGGGAGATTGTCGTATATGTTAAAATGACTCGCCGTAGTGTCTAATAAAATACAAGTATAGGTGTTTCACGCCGATCATACCCGCTATCAAGCCTCTCAATAAAACTTTCATATCTTCATTCGAAACGGTAAGAGCATAAGCATGAGATTTTTTTCCGGAAAAGGATTTTTTTTTGGCAAAAAAATTATTTTTCGCCAATTTTCAAACCCTGAAACGAAGTTTCCCAACCTCAATTTAAAACGTTCAATATTTACCCATTTTTGGGAGCGCAGGCAGAGTATTTCCAAGAAACGCAACTTTTCGAATCAACTTTTGAAGACAAATCGAAAATGTCAAAAATTAATTTCAAAAAATATGTAAATAAATGAAAGAGCATTATATAAAATTTAAAAAATATATTATAATGTAATGGAAAAGAAAATTGCGCGCCTTTGAAAAAATCTATGCAGTGATTTCTGACTTTCACCGTTGACTCTGCTCGGAAATTGATATTACTTCTATTAAAATAAGCGCACCATTAATTTGACGAAATCACGGGAAATAGGGAATTTTCTGAACGACTTCATTAAGAGACTTTCATCTTATGCGCACGGAAATCGTAACTTCAATTAATTGGAACGAGCGGCTTATCTTCTTCCAACTTTACGATCACTTACCGGATAGCGCATCTGGAATTAATTCGAATACTATGTATCTCAATAATATATAACATATATCCATCGTTTCGAGTGACGGGACAGAACGCTGCGTGTATGAATTTAGATAGGAGTAATGTACGAAATGAAGTACGAAGCTTTTAGGCAAATGAATCTAATCTGCGGGTTGCTCGCTTTGTGCATCGAAATAACGATAAATAAATTTATTGTACAAGGTAGAGAATTGTAAAGGTGGCATAGAGGCAGAGAATGTGGCATAGAACCAATAAACAATGCTTTTCGAGAACTGGAACGGAATTCTATTATTACCGAATTTTGGTTTGGTAAATTCGTCATTTTACCACATTTTCATTTGGAAAGTGAATTTGAATCAATGAATTTCATAAATGGAAGCTTTTGGACGAGATCAAACTCACCATGATCTCTCTGTCGAAGAGCGAACGAAGAACGGGATGGAACCGCGAATCCTTGGGAACTCGATGGATCGTAATTTCTTGAAAATAGATAAAACCACAATTTCCGGTGCTTTTATTAAAACACACGACTCGTTTAAAAGTCCATCAACTTTTCATTCACGGACATCTTCGTCCCCTTAAACCGGTCAGCCGAGCTTTTTTGTTTACGCGCGTTTCATAAAAGGCCTAGCAAATGCAATATTGTACCAGAAATGCTTATGAGAATTCGATATTATACGGCGCGCGATGATATTTTTCCTCCCCTTTTCTCTTTCTTTCTTTCTCGAAACTCCTTTTATTTCAAGATCGAAATGCGAAAAATGCGTCCGCACATCGATGAAGATGGATCGTTAAGGTAGCTAATGTTGCGTGTAGCTCAAAGCACGGTGAAGAACTGAAGAGACAAGAGAGGTATACCGGCCGGCTGTCGAGAAACTGTTGGACTATAAGCAACCGACTTTAAACCAATGGCAACTTTTCTGCTCCCCACGTGTATATGCAATTTATCAACTTTTTTTATACGTTTCCTTTTTCAAATCTTATTCTTTCCTCCCTCCGCGCATTTCTTAAGGGTACGTGATTCTCGCTAAATGAAATTCGTGTACGAGAAAAACAAAAATACCAGCTACGTCATCCCTATTTATTATGTATTTTTTCGATTGTACGGAATTTTAGGGAATTCATCCATGGAGAGAATAAAACAAAATTCTCTAGCGAGAACAATAAAAATAATAATTACAGTTGCAACAATATTCTACTAAGAGATGTAATACAATTTTTTTCTGTTGCTAAGATTCAAGCCTTATCGATACTTTCTATTTCCAATAATTGCAGAAATTGACAGTAAAAATATAACTTTAAATTAAATATATGTATGTATGCATGTATTTGTGTATGTATAATTCACACCGAAGAAACATAATCCCTAAAAATTTCTTGTCATCATTATTATTATTATTATTATTACTACTATTGCTGTTTTTGTCATTTTTGCCATATTTATTTTGATAAAATTATTTTCCTTCTGTACGAAAGAGGGTGAAATTGCAAAACTCCTGGGATATTGCTTAATCGTAGGACGAACCAGTAACAAATGTTTACCGTGGACTGGTTTCATTAGTTTGAAAAGAAAGACGAACGAATTTCTATGCGAACGAACACCGATGGAACCGTTCGATATATTTTATTGGGTACTACACCGATTATTCCGGACACGTATGAACCGTTGTCCCGGAAAATGTCTTCGCGAAATGGTGAATTTCAAAACCAACGCGGAGCTTAACGATCTTTCACGTGGATCGTACGGGTACAGGCAAATGAACGTATGATCAAATATTCCGTTTGAGTACCATCCTAGCGACATAGAAAATCCTTCCATGTATGGTACCAACACGCGCATAAATATTGTAGTTTATTGCCCTACCTATGGCGCAGTGAAACTCTGAACCAGCTTGCACCCGAATAAGTGTATCGACCTTGTTCGTCGCGATCCTCATACTAATGATGGAAGAAAGTAAAATCTAGCGAAATCCAATTCGGAAAAAAGCACAAAAGTTCGCTAGACAACCCCACTCTGGCTCGATTCTGCCGATTTCCCAGCAAAATTTCCCCTCAACATCATTTATTTCGAAATGTATCAATTTTGTGAAAAAATAACAAAAGTAAAATATATGTATTTTGGAAAGAAGAAAGTATTTCAATTCAAAAAAGGCCGGGAGTTTTTACCCCGTGACTCAAAATTATCGCAATTGCAGTTTGGATTTCGAAACGTAGCTCCACCGAAGGTGGCTCGATCTTTTTCCACTCATTGTCAGCTGGATTTCGTATGTACAATTTAGAGTGAACTTTTGTGCAACACTAACGCACACCTTCGTTTCTTTTTGTAGCCTTAAGATTAATCTTGTATGCGAACAAAATGCGAATGTAGGAGGAGAAAAAGTAGCATAGGTGTACGTTTGTTTAAAGTGGGTCAACGAACATTGATAGCCCCTTCTTGTACGGCATTTCTTATGCACGTATGTATATCCGTACGCTTTTTGAAAACAAATGAGCGGAGAAAGTGTAATGATATAGATATAGGTATGCTATTCCAATTGAAGGTGGAGGATCTAAATAGTCTAACCAGGTGTGACCTAACGTTTTAAAAGGATGGTCGAGACCAGAAAAGAAATTCTAACTTTAGCGATTTCTTTCAGCCGCGCGTACGTACGTACGTACGTACGTACGTATCTTTGTATGCGCGGGTAGAGAAGCTACTAATTAGAATCACGAAGTCCGCAAAAGAAGAATGAAGAAATTAAATGTGTAGGTAAATAACGTCGGGTAATTGTTAAATTACACGTCGATCGCCTTTCGTTGGAGCATTACAACCTTACTTGGAAATATTTTCGAAATTCTCTCCCGGCCTTATACTTTGCTTTTGTTAATTATAGATCCACCGAGGGAAAATTGTACATATTATTCAGCGAAAAAATATACATATCGCAAAATGTAGTACAGCACGAAACGAGAAACATGTGGGTACTCCAGAGCGGGCGAATATTTCACGGTGAAGATGAAACGTTTGTTTATAATTTATAACAATTTGTATCATCGTTACTCGTTTTGGAATGATTTATGGCTGTCCCGAATACACTTCTCTCGCTTAGATCATTTCTTTTGATATCGCCTAGATCCTAGAAAATAAGAATAAGGTTGTATATTTAATTAACCCCTTGCACCGGGATTTCAAAAGCTCGGCGTTCAAACCGACGACTGATGTCCGTGGGTCGCTTCTCGAGTGCAAAGGGTTAATTAATGATGTCGATGCTCAATTAAGTGTTTCTAAATATAATAAAGACGTCTTCTCGATGCACGCTATAATTTATTATAATAATTTTTTTTTTAATTTACGGTATGAGAAATATATGCAAATATTCTTCCCTTTCCCATGAAAATTCTATCGAAAGAGCACCAAGAAAAAATAAAATTGCATTAAATTTTATTAAATTCTTAACTGGCCCGCCGGGGTCTGAAGCGCCCCAGTCCGATCGTTTATAGCAAGAAAGGGGTACGAGTGTGTCACACAATCGTTGCCAACAGCTGACCACAGGCATTTTACGGAAATTTAAAATACCGTTAAGGAATTTGACATTTTCTTCCTTCTCCTCTCTTTTCGCTATATAGGTGGTACCTGTATCCACATATTCGTCAAAGTGGGTCACGATGACACCGGAAGAAACGAAAGTTGAAATCGAAGTCCCTGCTTGACATCATGATTTCCGTTCGAAAGAGAAATGCAAATTCTTTACAATAAGATATACGAGTGCCGATAAGGTGGACCACCCCACGGTTATCCACTTTGTATGCAAATATTTCGAAAAATGTATATTCATTACATTATTATTATTATTACTACTAGAGAATTTTATTTTTAGCTTTCCCGAAAATTTCTCAAACCCTCCTCCTTATATGTATATGCAAAAACAATTCCAGCCCTTATCAAATCTACCGATTCTAATTCAACGTTAATGGGGCTTGAATTTGAAGAAGCGCGAATTGAAAGCTTACTCCAATTTTGCAAAACGAACTTTCCTGATGCTTTTCAGATATTCCGTTTTCTCCCATCCTAATAAATAATACGACTTTCTTTTCGAACCTTTCACCATTACTATTAATTAAGTCGTTACCATACAATTTTCTATCCATTCCTTCAACTATTCACTGAAAGTCTTATATTTACAACGCACACTTCCGATCCTCTTTTTTTCACTGGAAACTGACAACATATCGAACCGATCCATGTTCTCTCTCGATCGAACAACCGAACGTGCCCCGTAATTGGATTTTAATATAAACGTTTTTCTGAAGAATCCGTCGTTTTCCGACAACGACGAAATCGTAAACTCTCCACTTTCGGTCAATTCCAACGGATCGAGTTACATTATTTGCATCAGAAAAATATATAACGTCAACGAAAGATTAGTCCCGCACGAAGGACCGAGTGACCGCTTGTGAAATTCTCGCCAACCGCATGCATTGGTCTTAGAATTACATTTACAAAAAAAAGAATCCTGTGGTTCCGAAGGCACGCGATAAAAAATTGTTTGTACAACTCGTGCGATTCATGTTCGTTAACATTTATTTCCAATATGATTATACATTTATGGGGCTTTCACTTGGAAAGCAGTCGAGTTTCGAAAATATTGAAAACATTTGTATAATAGTTACAAGTTGGTAAATAATAGACGTAATAATAATTAGATGTAAACTATTTCACTGGAAACTTTGAAAAATACATTTTCTTTGTTCATTCTTTAACCATTTTCGGTTCGCACTTATCGCGCTAAGTCTTCCACTTTTACTATCTTTCTCTTTATTCTCTACATATATCTGAACCATTTCGAAAATAATAACTATTTTGTCCTCCTCTTATATTTCTCTCTCCCTTTCAAAATTATCTTCTATCTAACGTAGATGCACTTTTATAATAAACATTTCTCTCTCTCTCTCTCTCTCTCTCTCTGTCTGTACATTTGTTCATTGTATCGTTTATCATTTAATTCAAATTTGCGTGGCTATTAAAGTTTTCTTATTAAAATATCTGATATGATATAATTGTAGTTAAAAAGAGTTGGACTCGAGAAAAGTAAAAAGTAAGGCTCTGTCGTTATTTTAACGTAAATACATTTTTCCCAACATTTTAAGCAACAATTGAATTTGCTGTTTTCAATTTTCTTTTCAAATCAGCAAAATAATGAGAATTTTTCACTTTCAACAAACGTCTTACTTTTTATTTTTCTTCATTCCCGCTTGGATTTAGAAGTAGCACCGGTTTGTTTCTTTATTCACAGTGTCAATCTTGTTAAAATAAAAATGTTAACGTCGACCGATCAAAGAAGATTTATAAAATTTCAACAAAAATTATAACTATCGATTTTCTCTTTTTTTTCTATCCTTTTTTTGCAAAGCAAAAACTCAGTAAACATTTCTTTGAATCCCCGATTTCTTTCTACTTTGTAAAATGGATTGAACTTTGAACTAAGTAGTAACTAGTTTTAATAGATTAATTATAAATAAATTAATGTGCGTAAATAACGGAAGAGGCAATTCTTAAAGGAATAATCGGAAAACATAAGTTTCAATAATTTCAGGAACTTCAACTTAAAAGTAAGGATCATACAAGATAGCAGATTTTTCATATTTCCTTTCAACCATTTCCCCTTTCTCCATTAAAATACGTGTATATTATGATAAAGTCGGTGTAAATGATATTCATTTTTCACTAATTAGTTAGAGAGTTTTTCATTTGCACATTACAAGAATTGAAAACTGAAATATACTTTCTCCTTTTTTCGAACAATTCTAAATACTTTGGAAGGTTAAGAGTAACTTCTGTATTACATTCTTTTTTTAGGCTCGGCATTTCTCTCCTACTTGCTTCTGTAATGGTAATTTTGACCCTTTTTATTGTAATTTTATGTCATTGTTGGACTTTGATCGGTTTTTCTATTTCTATTTTGTTCATTTTATTTCGAGTGCCCGTACACATTTTCCATCGAGGCTGTTAAGATTTTTTATTCAGTTTCATTAGAAGATTTTTGTGAAGCTTTCGATCCAAGGACAATGATGTTCATTGCAATTGTTACTTCGGTGGAAACTTAAAGTTTAAAATCAAATAGTTGATGTACGTACATATATTTCATTAAAATCATTAAAATCCTTGCTTTTCAAGGACCAAGAAAAATGTTTATGCAAAAACACTGCTTTATCTCTGCACACTTTGAAGATACCCCACGATTCTCTATACACGATAGTTGTGACGTATGAATTTTGTTATGTGAGTTTATTCCTGATAATAAACGGTTTACTATCTCTGTTAAGGATTCAACCGATATTGTTGCAAGACCATAAGTTATGTTGGTAAAAATATCAAATATTTGTAATATTTGACACTAAATGTTATGGACTTAAATCTGAAATGTGTTTCTAATAATTGATTCTTACAAATACATTTTGTAAATCACTATACCAATTCATTTTTCATACTAAAAACCAATGTTATCGGACGTAGGGTAACACTGTAGAAATTACCCTACGCTTGGCAATGCTGATAAAAAGACATGATTTTGTACTATGTGTTCATTAAAATAATGTGTTGATTTAAAATAACAAAATATTTTGTCGCGTTTGTATTTAACAAACGGTTGTGATTATTTTAAGTAAAGTTTGGCAATCCGAAAAAAGTAACATTTTTCTGGGGAAGAGATTCTCCTTTCACGAATTTCCAAAAACATCAAAGTAAATGAGTCCTTATCGCGCTGTTGCCTCTTATCAGTGACATCCAATGTTTCCTAGAACGAACACTCAATGCGTCCATTTAATAAAGTTGTTTCCATTTGATTAGGCTTTTCATTTGTACGTATACTTTGATTTTTTTTAGGTAGTACTTGCTAACAAGCGAAAAAAATAGCATCTTCGAATTTTACAATTGCAAATCATACGGATAACGTTATATATGAAAATTTTGAATATTAATTTTTCGAGACACATATTTCTTAACATACGTTAATTTCCGAGACTTTTGGGAGATCAAGAAACAATGGAAAAGTTTGTTAATTTTCAGAATTTCAATACAAACTTTGAAAAATTTGCGACTTATCGCTCTTTTTTTCATGACAGTGTAGCAATTATTAATAAAGGATCTTGTGCTTGCAAAAGTGTTATTTTCATCCAATGGAATATTCCGTTAAAGTGTAATTATTTCCCTCAGTAAAAAATAATTGTGAAAATAAACTGTTGAAAAAATTCATCAATCTGTAGTTCTAACTCTCGCCACTTTTGATTTCAGAAGTTGTTAAAAATTCTTGTGTATGATATCGATTAATCTTCCTCTTCCTTTTCCTCCTTTAGTTAAGGTTATAAGAAAAGATAAATCTAATTAATACTCTTAAGTACAACCACATCTATACTAACCCTATCACTGAACCGTCTACCAATAAGATTTCTTGTAATTCTGAAAATGATTGAAACCTTTCGTGTTTGTTTTCCTTGAAATTTTTCTTTTTGTTCGTTATCTATAATGGTAAAGCTTAAATTTAAGTGGTCTTTGAGAAGTATATCTTTTTCGTATCACAAATAAAAGGTAGAAAATCCATTAGATCCTACTTAGGAGATAAATTTTCGTTACTGTACTTTCCAATATAAAGTCAAATTTGAAAGTTTCAAAACAAACAAAAATTGGTCTTTCATTTTAATCCCAAATCTACTGAAAAATGCTTCCGTTTTTAATTTAAAAAAAAATGAAGAATTGATCGTTTTTCGACGAATTTCAGAAAAATTTGTAAATATTCACAGCGAATATTCTCTCAGAAAAAATCTGATATTGGAAATTAAAACAATTAAACATGTTTCAGAGTCGGTAGATTCTTTATGCGAACGTGCTCATCGTTACGACTACGTTTCAAACTTCACCTGCCTTCTTCGGCGCTTCTGGTAGTTTTCAATTCTTCAATTTTTCAAATTCCAACCTTTTTAAATTCCAGTCGATTTTTCCTTAAATGGTCGAAGCTTCTCGGTCGGGAATGTTAATCAAATTATCCTTTTGCCAGTAATACGTGGGTGGGCCCTCGGTAAAACAGTATTTGGTATTCAAGGGTTGATCGTTCTTCACATAGTACATCACATAAAAATTGCACATTTCGTCGTTATTGGTAGAACCGATGTGCGTCCATCTGTCCCTGTTGCTTTCCATTGTACAGCGAGCCGCTATTCTGTCACCCATGCTCGCCGAAACGTTATTATGCACTGGATAAAACATTTGCGGAGTCAATGGATCTCTCTTGCCCAGTTCGATCCATTCGTTATCTTTGTTAACTAAGTAACCGGATACTATTTTGCCCAAGGAATGAGTGTGCACTCTGTAAGCGAATGGATAGATGGTTTTGTTTTCAACCAAAGTGCACGAAGTTTCCAAGTACTCCACGCTTTTCGGTGGTATGCTACCACTGGTACCCATAACTATTATCCCGGCGAGTTTGGGCATGGGTTGCAAGGTGTAATGTAAAATTATTCCAGAGTCATCGGTACTACCGTCCCGGAATCTGTCGATGTGCGCGTAATGTACTTGCAACACCAAATACTTCAACGGCGAGTCTTTACCCACTTTGTATCCGACTCCTTCAGGAAGGCTGAGCGTCGGTGCGTCTCTCGCCCATGCATACAGAATCTGTCTCGGACAAACGATATACGTTAATTAACGCTGCAATTACAGATAATTAATTCCTTCTGAAAACATTTTTTGCGAATGGGTCGAAATGGCTTGTTTTCGAGAAGGCAGATAACTTTCAATTTGCGATACTTTATTTGTGAAACAAAAAAATACTTGATTTCCCGTTGCTGCTAATTTGCAAACAACAATTGTTGCCCTTACTAATTATTGGAAAGTATCGATAGCAAAAATGATTAATCGACAAATCAATTAAAAATCATTAAGAAGTCTTACCTCGGAACCATCTTGGCAAGGACTCGCGTATTCTTCTCTGTTATCAGCCGTCAAAGCCATTTCGCCACAATTCCAAATGGGGCTTGCACTTCCAGGAGTCGTACAACCATAGAGCAGCATATGGTGCGCAGTTTCCATTGTTGCATTTGGTTGAAAGCCAGTGATGTAATAACTTTTACCATAATCTACCTTTACCGGCGTACACAGGTACAATTCGGGCTGAAAAGAGAGAAAAAGAAATTTATTAGATTTAAATAATTTTTGTTGCATTAAAAAGCGCATTAATGGTATTTAAAAAAAAAATTCAATAGCAAACACTGATATGGGTTATACAATAATGCAATAAAGATTCAATCAATTTTTTAATTATTTTTCATGTTAAATATTATAGAATACATTTCTCGTTACGTTCCATCGATAATTTTTAGTTTTCGGTCAATGTAAAAGCCTTATAAGTTAAAGTTTCGACTGAACTCCTATGGCTTTTACATTGATCGCAAGAAATTGTTATGTTCAAACTTAACTTGTAAGGCTTTTACATTTGTCGCTAAAACTTTTCTTACAAAATACAACCAGATGTAATTAAAATAAAACCAAACGAATGGTTTAATATCGTACTCATATATTTAAATAAAATATGTTAAATATATCGTATAAAATTAATTTCTTGCTGCTCCGATTCCTACATCTTACGTGTATCTTTTTGAAATCAGCTAAATAATTAAATACTTATTATTACTTTTTCTACCATAAGTGTTAAAAAACACCTTTTCCAATCTTTTCCTACTATTTTCTAAGTTTCATCATTTTCCCTCAATTGACTTTTTGACTTTTTAACTTGGGAGGTCCTTAAATGGGAGGTCCTTAAAAGGGTTATGTTCTTGAGTAAAAACAAACACCAACATCTACGAGTGTCATTTTATTTATTACTCCATCTGCCTGCGTTTCGTATCGAGCGTTTTTGCTGCGAATTGGAACAGAACAAAAACGTGTTTGCGTGTTGAAAAATATTCTTACAGATCCAAGAGCGAAGCAACATTAAATATACCTAAAGGATGTGTAGTACGTGTCGGAATATATGGAGCAGAAGACAGTATAGACATTTGACACTTACCGTTGTGGGCCTGACATTTGGCATTAGAAAAGGGAATTTCTCCGTGGTGTAGCATTTTGAGAAATTGATAATCACAATCAGAACGAACGCGACTGTCAAAACGCATTTGTTTATCATTTTTACCGTTGGATTCTCCGAAGATTAGGTCTTGCCAATAACATATGTAATGAAAATTGGAAATCCCCTCTGATTTTAGCAATCACACATGTCCATTCCGTTCCGGGCTTTCCTCTATACTATTCGCTCTACCGATACAACCACGCTGGCGCAAAGCTTCGATATGAATGTGTGTACTACCTATACGTGCACATACGTGTGCTGGAGCAGTTTCGTGGTGTTCGGTCGATATAATGTGACGCAAGTGGTGACGCAATACTTCGCGGGAGAAAAATTCGAGCAGAACTTCAATGTTGCTATAATTTTCAAGAATCCAGCAACCGGGAGTGTTCAAAAGCGCCGTCCTGGCTTTCCATTGTTTTCGCCATCCCGCGCCGGAGAAGAGAAGTCATTAGAGTATGCGTTAGAGGTAACGGTTATTTCGTGTGAAACATAACCTCAACATTCGATTTATAAATAATCAACAATCGAGGGAAATTGAAACCTCTAATATCTATAGTGGAAAGGCAAAAATAAGATTTGGTGATTCGATCACTTTATACGAAAATATGTAATGCAATTGATAAATTATAACTGGTAAATATTGTTCAACAAACGAATTTCCAAGATCTGCAATGGTAAATGGGGGAATAAAATGAAACGCAGTCAATGATAATGAATATTTTCGATTACAAAAAATGTTTATTAAATTTTATGGCTTATCATTTACAAATATTTGGACGGATTTGTTGTACCTTTTGTAATTCCCATCATTTTGGATGGCCTCGTGCCTAAGTTTACTAAAGATAAAAATTGTTCTATGCTCGATAAAGCATATCCAGTAAGGTTCGATGCATAAATAGTTATTTATGAAGTTATTTGTCAGGAACTTGTCTAAATAGCTTCATTGAGATCGCAAAATCTATACGTAATACATGACTATCGCCGGTATTTGTCAAATCTGAAAACCTTTTTCAGAAAATGTCTTTAAAAATCTCCAAAATGTTCTCAAACATGGAATTTTTGAAGCTCGCTTTGAAAGATATTCTCAAATAACGTTATCTTTTGTTAATAAAAATATCCCTAATTTGGTCCGTGAGCCATTCGATAGCCGCTTGCAAACCTTCACCCGTAACTGCATTCGTCGCTCGAATATGCCAAGGTTTATTCTGTATTCTATCTAAACCAAGCCCGGCGACTAATTTGACAGTAGTAAGAGAATCCGGCAGATCCATTTTGTTTGCCAAAAACAATATTGGTATTTTGCGGCCTAAAAAATTAAAACAAATATTTATTATTATTATGCCTGTCGTAGTAAAATATTTCTAATAAAAGCAGCTTTATAATTTACAAAAATAATTAATTCTAGTACGATAAGGAAATTGAGTAGAAATTTATTGTAGTAGCGATTAACAACCGCATCTAAAGACACTAGAATTTATAATATAGCCGTGATATCCATACTCGCGACGTCGGGATGCTGAAGCAGCATATCCAACTCTTCCTTTGCGACGACCAGTCTTAATTTATCGCTGCTATCAATTATGAAAATAATCCCGTGGCAATCTTTGTAATAATGTTCCCATAGCGATCGGTATCGATCGTGTCCAGACATATCGAATGCGGTAAAACTGACATTTTTAACTGTAAAATAAAAAAGGCAATAACTTTAATATGTACTATGAGAGCGAAAGAAAATATATTTCAGAGTGAAATAAGCATATCATTGTTGTTCCAGGATCGCAACGGCTGCGATACTCGCACGAGAAGAGAAACACAAGATGCCGAAGAAAAAGAATACAACAAAAACCTACGCCGAAAATGAAGAAGGAACAAATGGTTGGTTTTCTTTGTCATTACAATTTGAACCAAAAATTTGTTAGCCGTAAATTAGTTGAGAATCAATTTTTCCGATCGATTATATATTTTTCAGAATCTTTCGCAAAGAAGAAAAAAGATCTTGAAACCCAAATTGCGGAATTGCACACATTGGTCTTGGATATACAAAGCAACTTGGGAATCCATAAATTTGGGCAGATACAAAGTCGATCAAAAAAATTGGACCTACCAGAAATTTCAAAAAACTCCATAAAAAAGGCTATCAACTTGCAGCAAAAATCTGTGTACGATATGTATCGTTTTGCTGGATTCTACTGTACGAAACTTACAGATACGGGATATGTATTTAATTTTGCATCGAGTGCAAAAAACGAACTCTCTACTTCGTATTGCGTAGAAATACTTACTGAAAATATGAACCTAGTCAGACTAGGAAAATGGATAATGCCGTTCTCAGCCAACATGGACAAAGTTTTAGAAGAAACACCATTAAAGGAAGTTTTGGATATATCGCGATTTTTAAAAAATTGCAAACAATATGTCGAAACGTTTGAGAATCGGAAGAGGCAGTACCACAATTTCAAGGTTGTATTAACAACAGTCAAACTTACCATATTCAATTTCATAATATTAATTAGTCATCAATAACTATAAATTATAAAATATTTCTTTTTTATCTATTAAAAGTACGAATACCAAAATAAACTTAATGAAGTTGAATTATTTCAGAACTTGTTGGAAGATGCTAGAAATTGCATACTCGATTCGGGTTGGGGATACACAAGAATTAATTTACAACTATTCGGAGTTTGTGAAAAAAAAACGAATATCTCGAGAAATCTTTTTATCACGTTTTTGTATAATTCAAAGGGAACAAAACCGAGAAAAATTCTTATTGAAACATTAGCTGCCGAAAAATTAAGGGATCAAGAGATCAAATCTATAAAATCATTTTTATCACCTTTTCACAAATATGAACTCGGCAAAGCATTTGAAATGATCGATCAAAATCACCCATCAATTTCTTGGACCGTTCGAACAAGTGCAACTGATATCGCTGAACTAAGGGTTGGTATTTTTCCTATGCATATTTACTAATTTTTTAATGCAATTAAATATGCTACAATTCGAAATTATTGAAATACGTGGAATTTCAATTTGTCAATTAATATTTTTTGGTGTTCCGTAAATCAAGTAATGATAAACTTTTTGTTTTAGATTTCGAGCTCGGAAAATGAAGAAGACTCGTTCTTTTCACAAATTCAAAGGACTCGTCGGTCAAAGACACAAGTGAAGGAAAAGAAACGTCGTATCTTGAAAAAAATAGATGATAAAAAACGAAAAAAGGTAGAAAGAAATAAGACTAAGGAAAACGCTTCCATGAGTAGCGTTTCAAAAAATTCAATAAAGTTGCAAGAAACATTAGTGCCAGAAGGCAACGATGACGGAAGCTTAATAGGTCATACACCCAATTCTATGTTGAAACCAAAATTGCGACAAACCAAGTTGAATTTCGAAGTTACGAAAGGAAGTCCTACTTTATCTCTCGATCGAACATTTGTTAAACCAAAAGAAAGTATAGCGACGAGTACTCCGTTACGACGCAGAGTGAAATTTAATCTTCGCATGGAAGGATTAGACGTAAGCGATGTTACAAAGTTAACTAGTGGAACAGAAAAACGTGTAAAGAACTTTAGTATAGTCTTGAATAAATTAGAAGAGGAAAATGAAAACAAAACTAGTAATGATGGTGAGGGAAATTCAATGAAAATTTCAACGAAAAGTTTCTACAAAAATAAACCGATCAGAAGAAGTCCTCGAAAAAATGAAGAAAGTCCAAAAACAACTTCTGCGAAAATAATACATGAAACAGCAATTCCAAGGCTCAGAATAAATTTGAAACGGGCAGCTTCTGAAGAAACGAAAGAAATCCCTTCAAAAATTCCTCAACTGGACATAAAGAAATATCAGAGGAATATACAAAATATGAAAGAAAGGAAAAAACCAAGAGTCATAAGAGAAGAAATATTGAGAAAACGGGTTTTCCAACGTTTTAGTTCACAGTCGCCAACTGCAAAAAGTAAGAAAACTCATTGAATTTGAGCAACTTACCTGGGTTAATAAGCAACGAACAAAACAAACAACAAATATATTGATAATGCGACAAAATGTCACGTCCGCGACGGAAGTATCGAGTACTCAATACTTCCTGGTCATCCGAGTATCCTGTCACGTTGATCGTCAACGTGACGGATTTGCTTAGCGTCCCAAGATACCCTTGTCGCTGATATCAGCATCTATACGGGCCTACTTGGGACGCTGAGTCTCGCCGTTGGGCACTCATTTATGCGCTCGACCCACGCGTTACAAAACATTCTAAAAAGTGTAATAAGTGCAGGTAAATAAAGTACAAAAATGGAAGTGCCAAATGAAGAGGACACTCGAAGTGTAATATAGAAAATCGGGGGTTTGGTTGGAAACAAAATAGTCCGTTTTAGAAATTCACTTACATGCAAATTTCTCGACATTAAAGCCAACCGTAGGGACTATGTCTATGCAACGGTCATCTTCGCGTTTGAAATGATTAATGACCGTTGACTTACCGCTGTTATTAAGTCCCACAACTAATACGTTTACTTCTTTCCTCCGTAGGCCTAACAAGTTTGCCAAACGATCGAATAATCCCATAATTAATTATTGTATATTTTTATTCAAAAAACTTTTTTTTCTTTTCAATTGTTTGGATTTCTCTCTCTTTCAGAATAAAACGCTTTCTTTGTAGTTACGGACTGTATTGAACATCGATAATCGTACCCCCTGCATACAATGTCACCCACGCACGCAATCAAGGGTTGGAAACGAGTGGTGATAAGCATGGAAGGGTATCGAAGCTGCTAGCTTCATGGATATGCAACGTTGCGCCCTTATCGTTGAAAAAAGCGTACAAACTAGCGGGGAATTTAATCTCTCGATTATTAAAAAGGGAGTTTCGTAGTCTTACTTTTGATAGAAACATTGCAAAATTTGTCAAACGGATATTTGCAAATTTTCAAACTCCGTTATTGAAAGGTAACCTTGAAGGTGATTTGTATTAATTAGATAAATTAAATAAGAAATTTTTTGGGAAGATTAAAGTATCCCCAAATGAATTTTCTTTCAAAGGAATTCAACTCGAGTTACATTATTATTTATAAAAAAAAAACTGTTGAATTAATTTTTCTTCAATTTTCTGTTAGGAAACTCAAAATGGAACTAATTATACTAACAATTCTGAATAATTTGCGATGAAGACATAAAGCATAAATTATTAAAAAATATAACTTTTGAATACCGATTAACTATTTTGATAAGGACAAGTATATGAAAAATATCAAAGAGATATGTAATTTATTTTGTAAAATACATCAGTAAATATTATACACTCGTAAAACAAATGCGTGTGATTTTGTAAATATAACTTCCCTATACACATCTCTCCGTTCCTATCGCGGCATTCAAATCTCCCGCGCGCCATACCCAGACCTTCGGTATCTCGAAGAATCGTCGGGTTTCGGAGAGGAACATAACGTCTAAATTCAGAATTTCACAGAGACAACAACACCTGCAGTTTACCAGTGTGCGCAGTTCGCGAAAGTTTGCGTAATATTCTCAAACACAGTCCATTTGGGCAAAGTAAATCGCAAAGCAGAATCGAAACGAACAATTTCCGCTGGCAGATGCGGATTTAGCGAGGCTTTGAGTCATTCGACGACTACTTTTCTCGACTCTCCTTGGTGAATCGGAATCTAATTGCATCTCCGATGCGAATATCGGCGTATGGCTAAAATCGAATAGGAAGTTGCTTCGATGTCGTTTTGAAGGGAGAGGAAATATGAGAGTCGCGAGATACTCAGTCGGACGCGCATTGGCAGCATTTCACGGGCAAATCACGAGTCGGTAGTGCAAGTCGGGAAGACGCGGGGTGCCGATGCACCGAAGTACTTGACTGTGGCGTCCATCATGGAAAAAGGAGGCGCGGGGCTGCTCATAAACATATGTACTACCAACACCAACAACCGATCTTCCGCCATAATGCTACTATGCGAAGTTCCACAAACGATTTCCGAGTAAACATCCTCGTTTAATGCCGTTCCTCCTGATCATGTGTCAAACTCGGTACGGCTTTTGATTGAAAACTGCCATCGAATCCAGCAATTCGTCTCTCTTTCAACGGTAAGCCTTCAAATAAACACGTGTTTGAATCCTATGAATCATCCTCGGCAGGTTTGCATCGCTTTTGCATGTTTGTCATTTAATCCGGAGACATTCTACCGCGCAAGAGTGTCCGATAAAACAACCGAAAAATTCGCAGTTGCACTTCTGCGTTTCTGCATTTCGAAAAGCGAAAACAAACCTCTCCAAATCCAGCGTTGGCCAAACTGCGATATTCCATAACCTGTTCTCGCAACTTTTGACGTGTTGGGGCTTTCCTCGGCACCCACGTAAACGCGTCACGCGCTACGCGTCATGCGGCAGCCAATCGCGCGCCGATTTCAACGGAATCTTTTCTCTCTGATTGGTTCGTCTTTTCACCATAACGCAGCAGGAAGTTGTCCCTGGTGATGAGGTTCGAGAAAAAAAAGGGTCCGGGTCGAATGACTGCTGGAAATAATTATTGTAAAAAAACAGAGGACACGGAAATAAAAAAATTATAATATATTGACGTTTTAGCATATTGATTTTGCCAAAATTCAAAAAAATTAAAAATTTGGTAAGTAAAAAGGTCGGAGCATATATCAAGAGCAATGTTGTTTGTGCCATAACTTTGTTTGTATTTGATTGTTAGAGTCTGTGAAGAATGAAAAATTCGTTTCATAAATTATAGAATAAGAGTTGGAATTCATTATTTTACCAGGAACCATTAGATACGACAGACGCGCAAATCGCAATTCAATATAAACTGTTGATAAAAAATTCAGTTCGCTCAAACATTTTTTTTTCACTAGTTAAGAAACAACGGATCGAAAGCCCATATGCAAAAAAACAACTCGTAAGAGGAACAGTGTCTGCTTTCTCTTAGACTACCACTACATTGGTAACGGTACATATATGTAATAGATCTAGTAATATTATTCACATGATCATGTAGATCCATTAATAATGGTCATAAATGAATAATAAATTTAACTTTTCACTTGATAATAGCTCATTTGCGTGACGAGTTAATCTTTCAACAGATGGATGATTATTTGTTACCAGTGGTAAAGAAAGATTCTCTAAATATCATATTTACGCATATGTCTTACCCGTCGTAAGATACACACGCCGAGTTTGCGTATTTCTAAAAGTGAGAAATTTTTAAATTATAAAAAAATACTCAACTAATTCAAATAATTGGAGAACGCTATTTTGGGGAAAGCGACTACTCTCCTAATTTGAATATCGCCGCATAATAATACCGTCGTAGGGTCGATAGACGTAAGATCTACATTTTGCCATTGGATCGATCCCTCATTTGAGACAATATTTCACCTCTAATAATAATAAAAACTTTCTTTGTTCTATCGTTCCGTTCTTTTTCCGTTCCAGGTGTTTCAAACAACGAGAGTACGGCGTAAAGCGGTACTTTCCCCATTTCCTTGAAAGATACTCGATTATGGACGACGAGGAAGGATCCTCGAGTTCTGGACCGATGTCTTCGTTAAACAGTTTATTTTCATTCACGAGCCCTGCGGTTAAGAAGTTGTTAGGATGGAAGCAAGGAGACGAGGAAGAAAAGTGGGCGGAGAAGGCAGTGGATTCGCTAGTTAAGAAATTGAAGAAAAGAAAGGGCGCTATCGAGGAATTGGAGCGCGCTTTGAGCTGCCCGGGTACGCCCAGCAAATGCGTCACGATTCCAAGGAGCTTAGATGGCAGGCTTCAAGTCTCCCATCGAAAAGGGCTTCCTCATGTTATTTATTGTCGTGTTTGGAGGTGGCCGGACTTACAGTCGCACCATGAGCTCAAACCACTAGAACTTTGTCAATATCCCTTTTCCGCCAAACAAAAGGAAGTTTGCATCAACCCTTACCATTACAAGCGTGTGGAAAGTCCAGTTCTACCCCCGGTTCTCGTCCCGAGACATTCGGAATACGCTCCGGGACACTCTTTGCTGCCTTTCCAGCAATTGCCGGAACCGACGATGCCGCATAACGTTTCGTATTCGTCGAGTGGCTTCAATCCTGGCTCCGGCGGAGGTGTAAATCCCACTTCTCCCATATCTTCGGTTGGTTCGGTACCGAGTCCAGGAAGCACCACTTCGCCAAACCCTCAGAGTCCTTACGGCACCAACGGCCTACCGGAAACTCCTCCGCCGGCTTATTCCCCACCGGAAGATGGATCTCAGCACGGACAGTCGCCACCACCGGATCCCGCGGCGATGGATACGGGTGGTTCCGGGGAAGTGGCACCGGTTTGCTACCAGGAGCCACCGTATTGGGCCTCAATAGCGTACTACGAGCTGAACTGCAGAGTCGGCGAAGTTTTCCATTGTCAGTCCCATTCGGTGATAGTGGATGGATTTACAAATCCCAGTAACAATTCCGATCGCTTTTGTCTGGGACAATTGTCAAACGTCAATCGAAATTCCACAATTGAGAATACAAGAAGACATATAGGCAAAGGGGTGCACTTGTACTACGTGGGTGGGGAAGTTTATGCGGAATGTCTTTCCGATTCGGCGATTTTCGTACAATCGCGCAATTGTAACCACCACCATGGTTTTCACCCGAGTACAGTTTGTAAAATACCACCAGGATGTTCTTTGAAGATATTCAATAATCAGGAATTCGCACAGTTACTCTCCCAAAGTGTCAATCATGGTTTCGAAGCTGTGTACGAACTCACCAAAATGTGCACGATAAGGTATGTACGGATATAAATTAGGAACAATGAACCTTGTTATCGTTACAGGTCTCAGAATCACGAAATGCTATTATTTCTGTTAATAAGCCAATTTTAAAAAGTGGGGTGCTAAGTTCGCATTGTTGCAAAATTATAAAATTCATAAAAAGTATTTGAATAAACGCAAAGATCGATTAATAAGACCCCACAAATGCAAGCGCATATTACATTTACTCAAGTATTGCTTACCCTTACAAGAAAAAAAAACTCCTTTCAAATTTTCGATTCGTAAATTTTTTTATCATATTATTGTCGTAATTTTTATAGGATGTCCTTCGTCAAAGGCTGGGGTGCCGAATACCACAGGCAGGATGTCACATCAACACCTTGCTGGATCGAGGCTCACTTACATGGACCTTTACAATGGCTGGACAAAGTCTTGACGCAGATGGGATCGCCCCACAATGCCATAAGCTCAGTATCATAGTTGAGATTCGATAAGAAACATTACTTCGGATTCATTTTTAATTAAGTGTTAAGATATATCATCATCTCGGAGTACGTATACACGCATTGCGAATTACCTTTTATTTCAATCAGTGACGGAAAAATATGCTGATCGTGAGATTTGAGAAACTTTCGACTATGATAACGTGTTAAAAAAAAAGACATTGCAGCGAAAAACAAAAACGCATATTGCCGTTATATGCTATCATTTTTGGGATGCCATTTGACACGAAGAAGCTTTTAAACGAAGACAAATTACTGTGGAAATAGAGTAAAAAGAATTAAGTAAAATATTTTTCAATCAATTTATCTGGATTTTATTTTATACTGAACGTAGATGAAAGGAATGTGAAACATTGCCACTTACAGAAAGTATGACAACTTGTTGATCGTGAATTAATATTATATGTGAGAGAGTGCCTTCTTTTGGCGAACGAGTCTCCAAGAATCAAAATAACAAATATTACAAAGACTCAAAAGAAAAAAAAACAGTGAAGGAAAATCTATAAAGATGTGAAAGTCTAAGAGATATTCTAATGAAATTCGTATATAGTTAACGATTAAAAGTACATAAGTATAAAATATATTCACATAGAAATGAAAAAAACATATTATATGAGATTTTTGTGGGATGAAAGTAAAAAAGAAAATTTTTGTAGTACTTGTTTTCGACGCTGATCTCACGTTAACGTTTTTGTTGAAAAAAATTTTAACTGCGTTCGATAATAATACTGCAAGTCGAAACTAGTTAGTTGTCAATGGTATTAATTTCTCGTGGTAAAATTCTATAAAAAAAAAAGGTAAATCAATTTTTTTTAACGGGACAATTATAACGTTTGCCTTCGAGCTAGTTTCGCATTAAGCAAGATGTTACAAAAAAAACACCGTAGTAAATGACGTCGAATTACAAGAATATATTTTCAAAAGAATTCCAAAATAAATGCAACACTATGTCGTCATTTGAAAATATTTCTTGAGTTCCAAATATGTCGTGTAAAAATATAAATACTGTTTTTTTTTGCTTATATCCTTGACGGAATATTTACAAAAAAGAAATGAAATTTTCGGAAATCGGAGCGACAAAAGCGGAAGGGAAGGCTTCTCTGATTAGAAATCAATATTGAAAGGGATGATTCCGATATACATCTTTTGTTGCCTTCAGCTATACGTTGCTAATGACTTTGTTGAAATCAAAGGCGTAATTTTAGACGCTGTTTTAACGTTTGACAGTCGTTGAAGTTTTAAGCCTTCTGCTTTTTTTCTTAACCGTTTTAGTGCCAAGCGGCGCAATCGCGCTTCTTCTGTTCCATGTCCAAAAATGCCAGCATTTTTAAAATAAGGAATGAAAAGAGCGCTATCGCGCTGCTTGGCAATTTTTTATTTGGAAACAAAATAGGACCTCTGGCACTAAAACGGTTAAGTGACAATTTTGGTTTCAGCGGTAATAAAAAGAAAGATTTTTTCTCTTTTGAACGTCTTTAAGGGAAAAGTGTTGAAAAACGAATTGTTCGCTCGTTGTTCGCCCGGTAAATAGCTTAGCTTTAAAACATAAATTCATTTCTTTTTTCCGCATTGTACATTGATTTATTGTCTTGAGTGCAATAATGCCATGCAAGAATATGATCGCTAAAGGCTAAACTATTAATAAAAGACAATTTTTTCAACATTGTAATATTCTACAAAGCATAAAAGCTCTACAACGCGTAAAAATTTGAAAAGTAGAGGTAACACGAAAAAACGACACATAATATTTTCTTTGTTCTTGCTTTGAATTTGCTAACGTTCGGAAACTTTCTGCGTTCCCATTTAGACTAAGAACATTATTTTACATGAATGGGCATGAAAATGCAGAAAATTTCTAGTGCGAATGTTCAAAGATGAAAACTTTATTTACAACTGCAGAGTAATTTTATATATATTTATAAATGTAAAGGATACAAATCTAATTAAACAAAAATTGAATTTGAAAAGGTTCTAAGATTGTACGGCATTTAAAAATGTTGAAAAATTCAAAACACCAGCTCTTACTTTTATTAGATTTATATGCTACATCCTGTATAAGAACAAGAAAAAACAAACAGATAATAATAACGCGATAGCAAGCAAACAAACAATGAAAGTCACTGCCGTTTGTTCAAAAGAAAGAAACGAACGACGACAATTACATATATACTTTTTATAACCAATTATTCATTTCGATCGTTTTTATTCAAGTGCCTAGCTGTGATTTTTTGCTACCAAATTGATTTTGAAGAGAAAAAAGAAGAAATTATATACTTTATAATCTACAATCATCCAAGTGTGCCGAATAATGAGATATTAGATATGCATATATATTAAAAAATGGTATTCGTGAAGAAGAAAAAAAAGCGATTGGATAGAAAAAATCACCGATCGATAAATCGTTTATGTACTTGAATTTGATTAGTACGAAGCGCAAAAATAATACTATTAGGTGTAATGTCAGATTCTATTTAAAGCTCGGAAAAGCAAATGTGCCATCCAGGATTATGCCAAAATTATACAAGGAAAGAAAACTTTGATTCAATTATGTATTTTACTCCAATTAATCTGGAAAAATTAATGCAGAGGAAATTTTTAGAAACGAAAAAGGCAAAAATATCGTTCAAGCTACGCATCGGTTAAAATGAACATTCGTCGCGTCTTAGTCGAATGAAGAATTTCGTTGAAGTTTGCAACAATTGTTTTCTTAGCATCGGTAGAGTTATAGACGAAAATAGAATTAATTAAACTATATCTTCGGATTTGAATGTAACATAAAACAAAGTTATGACACAAAATATATTGAAACACAAAAATTGACAATCACGTATTTGCGTACGAGAAAGAGACGATTCAAAGTTTCGAATTCTATTCGTTGTTACGATGACAGAAGTAGTAAAAATGATTTTTTAACAAACGTTTCGTGCAATGGAAATTTAGTTACAACTATTATTTCAATTCTTATAAAATCGTTTGAGTACAAAAAACAGTTGCAGACTTCAGCAAAATTCTGGAAAAAATGAAGATGATATGAAAAATCTTCTTGATAACTGGTTACGTCTAGTTTCCTAAGACCTTGTGTCATTTTGAAAAATGGCTTGAATTCTCTTTTACTGGATTTGATACCAATTCGAAGTGGAAATCGATGTAATAGTTGCAGTCAATAATAACTGAGAGATTGGCAAAAGAAAAAATTGTATTATAGAAGACTTGTAGTATGTAGTATGTATGGCGTGTAATATAGGTATATTAAAGGGACAAACGAATGGATTCTTTACTCGAATAGTTGGCATTTTCCTGAATAATTATTGTATTTGTGTGAATGGTCGTTGCATACACGCGGAAAAGCAGCTTTGCTTAAATTCTTTCGATTTATGACTTGCTCCTCTTCTTTTACAAAACAGAATCGTGTACTTCGAATTATTCGTGTAGAAATTTTATTAAGGGAACGACTTTGTAACGAATGATTTCTTACCCTCTCGATAAAATATATCCCATGGCACGAATAATTTGAAAGATGACTTGGATGTAAATGAAGCCGAGGAACGAGATACATCTTCGGAATCCATTCCACGTAAGACAACAAATTACAATTGATAGTGAGATAGCAAAGTTTCGTCTTTAAATCACATTTGTTCATTTACGATATTCATTTTTCGGTATAGATGTTAATTGTACCCACTGTAAATCTAATAATGAGACACGGGAAAACGATAAATGATATCAGCTTTTTGGTTTTTCGAATTTGGGATATTTATATTACGTCAAATATTGTTGAATTGTGGAATGTCCCAATAAACCGGACAATTATTTTTTAACGTCATTGCAATTTATTCCAAATTCGTTACGTCTCAATTATATTAAAAATCAAATGGACACTTTTACTTGCAGCGTCTCGTTATTAAATTTATTATTTATTATGATAATATAAGAAACAGATGAAAAAATATGGTACAATTTTGAATGCTACCATATACCGATAAACGTGTCGACGATGGAATTTTTTTACTGAATCTTAACGCATCGCTCATCGTATTTGATTTCAAAACTTTGTCTTATCATCGATATGAAAATTTCCTGTACGCATACATTTTTTTTTTTGCTACACAGCTACCGAATACCCAGAAATAAATACAATTAGTACCTTCTTGTGTATCTATGTGCAATCAAACGTACTTCTCTGTTTTTTGATTTTGTCAAATTTATTAATTAACATTTTACATGTTCATCATTTTATAGTACAAAAAAAAGAAATCGACGAGTTTTCTGAGATGGAAACAAATAGTATCAGTCTTTTGGTATTTTTCTATAAAATCGCAACAAAAAATAGCAAATTTCTGAACAACGGTCCATTATGTTCGAACGCTTTAAATATTGGCGCTTAACGAAAGCTGCGAACTAGAGGGCGCCAACGAACGCGAAGGCAGTGGAAATTGTAAATTTTTCCTACCGCGGAATCCTGTGTTACCGACGGAGACTGTTGACCATTATCATTATTATTATTATTATTATGTTTTTTGTCACTTATGAGAATAGGTATAAAACCATGAAACAGTATGAAATTCGTGTATAGAAACAAGGAAGTGAGACGAGTTTCGTTCCCACAACAAATCTCACCGAAACGTAATCGTATCGTCAGCAACGATGCGTCTTTCGCTAAATTATCTGCACCATTAAAATTCACGATGATGAAGTAGTCGAGAAATTTCACCAAACGGTCAAACGTTTACGCCAATTTCCATAACAAAAACGTCAAAACACATTTGGGGTTCCAAAGTAAGTAACATTATTTTTTTCGCGACTCGCGTGTTGTGTTTGTGTGGACTGGTTGCGTCCCTGCGAATGGAGTCGTAGCATCAATGAGAAGTGGCTTGTGATTGATCGATGTAAATACTTATTTCGCTTGTTGCGATGCCAATCATCATTTTTACACGACGACTGACGACAAGTTGTTGTTGCAATTCTGTCTTTCGTAAGCAATCGGAAATCACTCGATCTGGAATCGACTTAACCGCAGTAGCGATTTTTCTTTGGAGTTTATTATGAGTACAATGGTCTTTCATTGATGCTGACTGTGATTTCAAACAATGATTTTCAAGGTTTACATGTGTTGAGAGAGAAAGAGAGAGAAATGTAGAATTATTCAATTTAAAATTATATAAGTAGATAAATCTATTAGGAATCAAATGTAAATTTTTCTTTACATTTTTCACCATCGGCTTCGTTGACTTTCAAATTTGTTTAAAATCTACCAGGTTCTGCACTGTTTCTGCATGTTAATGCACATTTTATCTACATAGGATACACATTCATCTAATATCACAGAAATGATCCGCGCTACAGGAAAATCAAATCTCCGTGACTGATTTTCAATAAAATCCCTTTTAAGATAATTAAAATGCCTTATTAATTCCTTCGATACTTTTGTCGCTCCAGATACATGGAATATTTACGACAAAGCATAATGCAGCCACAATTGTCGCTCACTCCAAGGAAACTACCTGTATTTGCCTTTCCCCAGAGCATCACATTTTTCCTAGATGACCAATCGACGCATAAACAAGTGTTGACTTTGTACAATCCTTATGATTTTCCAGTAAAATTCAAAGGTACTTCATTATTTTCTTATACTTTAAAGCGATAATTTTTTTTTCTAAACTACCGTAAATGCCTTTCGAATCGTTTGAGTTTTACAGAAGATAGAAAATAATTATAAGTGGAATATAAATATTTCATAAAGAAACTATTCAGTGTAATTTATCTTATTTTCAATTGAATTTTCTTTCAGTGTTATGTACGGCGCCTATCAAATACAAAGTGGTCGATCCCGAAGGCACGATAAAGGCAAGATGCTGCGTGGATATAGTTATACGACACACTGCCCTAATATTAGCGAATTGTAACGTGACTGATAAATTTAGGATACAAATGCAAGAGCATCCAAATAAGCAGGTACCAACACCGATTCTTTTTGTAGAAACAACTTTGCGTCCCTCCAAGAATTGTAGCTTCTTTGTTTATATTTTTTCCAAACGTTCAAAGACTATTGGTATTTTTGCTAAAATTTGTCGGTTTAATTTTTTCTTACAAGTTCCATAAAAGTTTGATTATGTAATTACAATTTTTCATCGATTATTTGCGCACCAACCGTGTAGACAATTGTTTAAAAGATATTCTCAATCCGTTTAAGGCGATCGGGAAGCGAGACGTCGAAGCCAAATTGCTTCCTGGACCCGTGGAAAGTGCCGGTAGAGGTACTCCGGATCCCGAAATGTTCCAGCAGCTACCGACTAATGAGAACAGGCAACAACAATCGTATGCATTTATAGCGCAAAATAGAGCTATCGATAGTAAGTTTCTTAAATTCGAGATCCTAATAGGGATTTTTCTGAAAATTTTTACTTGAGATTTCATTTTTTTTTTCATTGATATTCAGGAGGGACAAATTACGTGGCGTTAGTAGCTGGAATAGTTTGCATCGCTGGTTTACTTTTACCCACCGAAGGGGAACGAAATCATACAGTACCGGAGTATTTACATCTTTCCATAAACTTTAAACTAATATTCTCCTTTGTTTTGGGTAAGTTAATTGTTTGCTTGTTTTTTTGTAGTAGCGGTATTTTTGTAGCAATTACAGTTCTACCGTAGTTCTATTCCTCTTTCACGCATCAACTGTTTTCAACTTAAAATTTTGAAACACCGCAATTTCTTCAGTTCGTAATTCTCTAATAATTTCATCGACATTTGTTGTTTCAGGCATGGTAACGATTATTGTCTTAAGGCTATAAATTTCAAGCCTAGGTTACAAAATGGAATTTTAATTGTATAGCTACAATTTATGGGGAAGGGACGGAAGGGAAAAAAGATGCACAAAATAATCTAAGAATTTTATAATTTTGACATTGTGGTAATTCGAACTAATTCAGTATATTATTAGGAATCCACTAGTCTGTAAAAGTTAGGCTCCGGTCGACGCTTTTAAAAGCTCTCCATGTATACATACATATATATATATATATGCATATATTTATTTTACGGAACGCAAAACCCTAGCATATTTTCAAAGATTTGAAATGAATTTCGTCTTGAATCTTTCTTTCTTTCTTTCTTTCTTTCTTTAAGATTGCCGAATTTACCGCTTCATATCATCTCGATGGACTGTGTATTATACATTTAAAGGAAGTAGTTATTTTTTTGTCAATATTTCAGTGACAAATATTTGCTACAGACAGCATAAATTGTAAAATATCGTTCTTCTATAGAAGCCTCGATGGTTTTTCACAATCAAGAATTTTATAACATTTTAACGAATACAATACTTACCAAAAAACACGATTTTCCTTTGGTTACAAAAATGACGAATCTATTGAAAAGCACGATCTCATGTATATACAAAGCAAGTCTTCCTACAAAACGTAGGTTTTTCTTAATTTTATTGTTAATGGATAAGATAAAGTAAAAAAAATAATGAATTGATACCGATTTGGAAGATTGCAACTCAAAAGAAACGAAGAATAATCTTGAAATTTTTGCAATTCTCGAAAAATCGATTTTTAGTCTTATTTGATAGTATCATAATTTTGTACGTATTAATTTAAGTCAGTCATTTTTTTGACGGTAAGGAAGCTAGGTAAGAAATGTATTGTAACAATTGAGTAATGGTGTTGTTGAATAAAAAAAATATTGAAATACTTTTAATTCGAAATCTGTCGTTAATTGATCGGTCTTTATGAAAAAATCACGATAACCGCTCGGTATAGTTTTTTATCAATATTTATTATTTACATAAATTACAATCAAGACACTTGGGAACATAGTGCTGCAACGATGCCGTTGAAGATTCACGTTGTTTAATTAGATTAGCTTCGGATTGGGATGATATCGTTTCTTGTGTCGGAAAACCAGTTTCGAGTAGTAAGCTGAGCACTGAAAATCAGAGAACAGCTCCAGATAAAGCGATGCCGTGTTTCGAATATTCGGTATATTTATTTTAGAAATTAATTAATATCGAGAAGCATCAAAATTAATTGGTAAATAATGAGTTTCACCTGAAGGTCCATTGTAAACAGTGGTGACCGAGGTTGAAGAGAACTGAAGTTTTAAACCCGAAGGACATTCTTTAGGCTGTCATTGTGAGTCTTATATTCCATGGAGGCACTAGATGGAAGATGTAATACCCGTCTTAATGTGTCTCTGATCCGTGCCGTTGTCGATACATCCGATGCTGTTTTGTTCCATACGCATATTATGTCCTCCTAAATTAATGATAATTGGATCATGGTTTTACCGAAAATTTAAAAAAAAATTTAATTCCATGGTTTTTCTAGGGTTTAGAAACACTAAATATTTACCTGAAACCTTATAGACACTACAGCTCCGCATATCTCCTCGCCTACCATAAATTGTTCCCCTAACATAGCTAACACCAGATTTTCCCAACACCGGGAAACTAATCCTTTACGTAATCGTACTATCCACTTTCCGCCCCTTTGATTTGCCTCATCCTAATTTGACGAAATAAAAACAAAGGTTCCATTAATCCAATGAAAAGATCGAAATTGCATTTATGTAAAATTGAGAATCCGATGTAATTTGTAAATTTGTGAAAAAATATCGGTACTTAGTTGTTACGAACCTCCCACATCGGTTTAATCCCGACTTTAAATAGATGAAAGTCTGTGTGCGTGGCAAGTTCCGATGGTCTAACCAAATGACTGTAGAGACCCCAAAATTGTTCTACACTGGCAAACCTACCGACCAATTTCAAATTTTGGTCGTAACTTTGTATATTGGTTTGTTTGCCCAGACTCCGTCGACTGTACCAAAGCGCATAAGCGTACTGTAATTTGTGCTCGTTTGGACTTACTTCTATGGGAGGCTGTGAAAGAAAATACTACGAAATTAACATTGCAGTTGATATAGGAAGAATCGAGGGAAAAAAGATATTCGTGTACTTCAAAACCAACATAAAAGAGAATTTGGTTATTAAATCTTTTATAGTTACTCACTAGTGCATCTTTGTCGGACTTCTGATTACTTTCTCGTAACTGTGAGTCTTCGTCTCCGCTTTCATCGCTCGTCTTCAATCTGTAAGAACTGCATTAAATTAAAATATTATCGTGCGTTTTTATCACAGACTATTTTTTAGCAAGATGAAAGTGAAATTACAGTTCTCACAGCAATTTTGCAAATCGTATGGACCATTAGATTTCAGTATGAACAATGTCTATTTGGTAAATATTTATTATTCGAGCCGCTAATTTCAATAATAGATATAAACTGGAGTCGTGTATTAATTAAATATGTAATAACTTTTATAACGAATTAACTATTTTTATACATATGTAGACAAACATAAGGAGGTCGATATTCGAGTTTCCAAATGGACGAATGTAGAATCAAGCGATATTTCACAAACCTCGATACCGTTATCGAGTTCCTTGGTTTGAAAATAATTTCATAATAGAATATTTCTTTGGTCCATTTAAAAATTTCTCGTACACGTCGGGAGAAGAGTCACACGTGTAAAACAGGTAAATACAGGTATTTAGAGAAAATAGAGTCATGCGTAAATACTCTTGCAAAATGTATAAGAATGACTCCATGTAAAGGAGAATCGATAGGGAAAGAGTCGCTTCCAGGAATTCCTTCCTTTAAGAAGGTTCTTGATTATTTGATAATTTTTATAAGATTAGAAAGCAGGGAAGTGGTGGAGGGTCAGGGAGGACGTTATCGAATCTAAAGTAATTTATCGCCTCGTGATTGGTGACGTTTGTCAAAGAGAAAAATATCGTCAAATCCTTGTAATCGTCGAATGGGGTAAATAAATGCGAAATGGAAAATATACTTGAGATGAAACGTTTGAAAGGGATCTAACCTCCATCCGCAGGGGAAAGTGAAGGGGAAAAAGTGTGTGGCAAGTTGGATGAAATAAACGTTGTATGAAATGATATGAACTTACGCTTCGAATTTGTTGGACATTTTGTTGAATTAATGATATAAATATTAATAGAATACTAATAAAATGTTATAAACAATATATTTAAACAAGTAGGAATAACAATACAAAAGCCTTTTTGTAATACACGCTTTACTTTCGGGTCCCTCTGTTCTGTTTTGATATATGTATATGTATGTCTTTCTTGCTCTCGTTTTGTTGTCGATCCGTTGGTTATGTTCATATCCGTTTTCAATTTTTTTTGCCCCAAAGTTGGTACCAGTGAAATTGAATCTAAGGGATCGCGCGATTTTTCGAACTTGAAAAATCTAACATCGAAGAAATTTCTCCAAGGAGGAAAAAATGTCTAAAAATTATTTTAATTATTTATAAATTATTATTAATGCAATAATCGCCAGCATTCGGGAAAAGGATTCCAAAGAAAAGTCTATGAACGACAAATATATAATTATTATTATTCATCCACAACTTCCCGGTTTATAATTACGAGAAAATTATCTAACAATAAGTGTTATTCAAGAAATATCAGTATAATGCAATATTTCTTTTCGACGTCTTATTTGAAAAACGTGAAATTTACCAATTTCATGAGAAATACTGACTTATTTTGAAATTTCATAAAATTGTTTAAATTAATACAATTTATTTTTTTATTTATAAATTAAGTCTCCCAAAAGCACGGTCAATCTTCATTTTTAAAAAGCTGCGTTTTTAATTATGTACACTGTGTATGCTCAAACAACCCCTACTACGGGGATAAGAGAGGCATATTTTTAATTTTTAACTGTTTATAGTACACACCGCTCTAAAATCAACTCTATTATTCTTAATCCTCGATACTTCATTTAAGTTACATTATTGCTATAATAATTTCGCTAAAATCAGTGAAAATTTGTGGATTTTCCTAATATCGGTGAATCAATTTGTCGGCTATCGATGTCGATATCGGAACTGCTGGAAAGAAATTTCTCCAGGAATTTTTAACCACCATACATGACGTTTGAGTTTTTCACAGAATTTCAACGAAGGTATCAGAATGTCATTCCTTTTGAAATTTTCATATGCGCATTTTAAAGACAAACGTCTTGCATCCCTTTTAGTTCTAAATGTGTTACGATATATACATTTCTGCGACCATCTTTAATTAAATCACATTTTCCCGGTACTATCGAAACTCCGGAGTTGTCGATTTTTTTAATTTATCGAGCAAAATGACCGATCGTTTCGGTTTGCGCTATAAGAAATTATTCTAAAGCTTCTTTAAAATATTTTAGCAAACATCACATGGTCCTTGTAATATCTGGACTCCCATAGTTTCGTTCTCTGTCGCTATCGGACCTTCCCATTAAACTTTCCTGATCTCTACTCCACCGATTCGCGTGATTTGTAACGATCGACTCCCTTTTGGGCCTCAAAATTTGACTGATATCGTTGTAACTTATGTCTACCTCTTTGAAACCGTTCAACAAAAAAATAGCAGTAATCACTGTGAAGAAACCGCAAAGCGAACCCACGGTGTCTTCGGGGGTCATGCGGCGCCATTCGTCGTACAATATCGCGGAAGCTACGATGACGAAGGTCGTAAAAAATACGTAATAGACCGGTGTCACGATGGTCGTTTCGAACAGATCCAAGGACTTGTTCAAATAATTCATTTGAATCATAATGCAAAATATCGTCGTGAAAAGAAACATCCACGTGAGCCAATTGCCCATTTGATTATCCCCTTTGAACGAACGTTTCAACGCTAAGCCCAAACCTTTGCAACTCATTACCGTCAAGGATCCTATCAACGAGCAAAGCGTTATGTATACGGCGACGTTGTGTTTCCCATAAAGCGGACCAAAATGAAAAATGATCAATAGGCTGATCGCCGTAACGATAATTACATAGGATACAAAACCCGACTGTTTTAATTTCAATAATAAATCGTCCATACTTTCGACTTCCTGCTCCTTCGGAGAATGAAGAACTATCACGGTCGATCCCAAGATACACAGAAAGCAGCCAATCTGAAACAGCGGACAAAGTTTTCTTATCGTCTGTCTATACGGAAATCTAAAAGGTGAGGACCTACAAAAATAATTTGTCGCGTGCCTTCTAAATTAAAAATTTAATTAAAGCGTAACATAAGGATTTCCATTAAATTTAATAACGAACGAATTCACTATAGTTCTGTTATAATCTTTGCGTTTCCTCTACCTTTCCCAGTAGATTGAGTTTCTCGTTGAGACACGTGCAAGCCAGAACAGCCGAAACCAGAACGCTCAGCGCTCCCAAGGGAGTGACCAATGATGCCGGCGCAAAAGCGTACGCGGCGAAATTCGCGGCTTCTCCGATTCCCACTGAAATTGGATTTGTTTATTTTGAGACTTGTCATTTTGTCTACACAAGAATTAAAAATTTTTTTCTGGCGTTGTCTTACTCGATAGCAGACCGGCCCACCATAGCCATTCTTTGAGATATCCAAATCCACCCGATCCGGCTCGTATTCCTCCATACCTTTGCAATCTAATTAATGCTTTCTTCTTGACGATGAAACTAGCTCCTGAAATCGAAAATCCAATAAATGTATTTTGCGCTAGTTGTTAGGGTGAAACGAGTCTTACTGTAGTAAAAAAAATCCAAAAACCGTATTTCGTCGAGAGTAATCTACCCTTAATTTAGTACAACTTAGCACAAATTTAAAAATACAGAATTCTCTGAAGAGTATTTAGGTAATGATGGACAGAATAGTAGGCCAGCTTTGTTACTCCGAAAGGGTCTTCATCTAACATTTATTTTTTTATTTTTATTTGCATCTGTAGTTGCTGAGCGTGATAGTGAAAAAAACATAATTGCCGGTGAAGGGCTAGTAAATAAATAAAAAACTAACCAATAAATCCGCTCGAAGTAACCGCAAGACACAAACCGATGTAAAAACTTTTAGAGCCATATGATTGTTGATCGACACCAAGCGTCGTGTCGGAATATTCAGACATATTCGATTCCTTCGGAATTTAACTTCCACCAGGAATATGAGGCCTTGAGATTAGTCGGCAATTCTCAAAGATACGTAACGCGTATCGAATGAAATTTAAGCACTTTCGGGATCATGACACATTTGCTGCGGCCTATCTATAACATGATTCATCTTTCTCAAAGATAAGATCGAAAATCAAAGTGCCGTGCAGCATTCACCCGCGCGAGAAGATGTATTTCGTCGTTCCGAGGATCGGTATTGATACTCGACACTCGATATTCAATAAGGACGAGTCATTATAGGCAACAACGATATCGCGTTTGTTCGTATATTGTACTATCGTGACACTTTTGGGTTGTTACGTCCCGAAAGCTACCAGGATTACTCGTGTGGGAAATTCCAATATCGATGGAAAATCCGTCGACCCACAAACATTTGTTAACTCATACAAGCGTATCTTGAAATTAACATTAAAATAAGGAAATTGAATAAATAATTTGTGACACCAGTAATTGTTTTTTTATAAATCAAGCGCGTTATTAATTGTTCTTTTTTTGGATTTCTGTTGGGTCTCGGGAGCTCATACTTTGCGACAATTTTTTTATTTTCAAAAGAAATGGATTAAAAACAAATAACTCATTATTGGGTCTGCCATTATTTACATACATGTTTTTTTTTTTGCGTTTGTACAACCCCCTCCTAGTACCGACTACTAAGTACAGATGGCGCATAATGGAAATTACGGCGGGAAACAGCCAGAATTAAACAAACAGACTGATTATAATAATTAAAAAGTATAAACTAGATAAGATCTATTTTGAATCGTTTTATGTTACATGAAAATAAATATAAAATATAATATAATTAACATATAATATGTTGATACTTTGCTTAATCGAGTAAGAGAATTGAACTAAATCGATTAAGGACATCTATAAACTAACCACATGTATAAAATATTTATTCAATGAAATCAGAACGATAGCGGAATCATATTATGTATATAGCGATAACGTAAAATTATCGAAATGCTATAGAGTACACCCATACATCGCTTTACGGCCTAGATACGTTCCACTAAACTTGGCCGCAAAGCGAGAACGTGCCAATTGAAAAGAGCGGTTAAAGGGAAATGCCGTATAAAGAGCGGCCGTATAGCGAGGTATGGGTGTAATTGCGTAGGTAAAAATTTCCTTGCATACTCATAGCTTTGACCTAGAAAAGTGTAAAGATAATATTATTGTGGCAAATGTTTGAAATGAACTGTCATTAGTAGTAGCATACATTATTTTTATCGGTATATAATGACAATAACAATTGAAAACTTCCTACATATACCATAAACTTTACTAAAATACGGTCGAGTAATATACATAAATTATGACCGAAGTGGTGAGCTTACGATGAACATGGATTGAAGGTCATCCGCCATCGTCGGGTCTCACCCCCACGCCCCACTCGCGTCGCGAGAAAGCATAGAGTTCAGTCGCAGTACTTCGTCTGCAGTTGATTATTGTTTTTGTTGTAATTATTATTATTATTGTTGTGTCGTACGATATTCTTGCGTATCGTATAAAAAAAATGTTGCTCAATAGGCGATAACGGAGAAAGTTGTCAGTTTACAGGGACAAATATGTGCCGTTAGAGCCGAGGAGAACGTTCGGCGCAATGTTTGATTCTCGTGATCGTTTCGTTTTACGATACATTCAGTGGCATGGAAATAAGGAAACGGGGAACCGCGGTAGCTGGTAGCTTAGCGATATTCGGCTTCGCAAACATGTATTTTTGACGTGACATAATCTATCGCGTTACTCTCGCTAACGGAATTCCGAAGAACGTTAGTCAATATGTTCGTATTTTTAAACTTACTGGCTGTAACGATACTCCTATGCTGCGGCGTGAAGCCCACTGCGGAAAATTTGAGCCATCCGAAGTTACTCGTCGTATCCTACGATGCATTCAGGTACGGCTATTGTTTTTTGCTTTAACTCTGCGACAAGAGTTAAAGGTACCAAATTTATATATTAAATTTGTTAATATTATTATATTATACAATATTAAATTAATACTGCAAATAGTAACAAGAATGTCGGTTCCATTTTTTACAGATATGATTACTTCGAAAGAAATATTACACCATTTATGAGCCACTTAAAGAAAGAAGGTACTAATGCCGATTATATGAAAAATATCTTCATAACGAAAACGTTTCCAAATCATCACACCATGGCTACCGGTTTGTACGCGGAGACGCACGGAGTCGTAGATAACGATGCCTTTAATCCAAAGACTAATAAATCTTTGAATTATTCTTACGAACTGTTCCATCAAAATTCTGCGGTAATTCCGATATGGGTGAGTAAATGTCTTATTTAAATCGTTATAAAAATTATATATTTTCCTATCGTCGTAAAGTAATGCAAAATTAGGTGGTAACCCTTAATTGTAGTTTACCATCGACGACGACAACCCGTGCATTAAATATATGAAATCAGATATCGCATTCGGGTATACATAATAGACTTGGCGTATACCTATGTATCTATAAATGATGTATTTGCTTATAGACGGTCAATGAAAAAGGCAGCAATGGAAGGCACAGCGGAGAAATGATGTGGCCCGGTAGCAGTTACGAATACAATGGAACGAATATCACGTTTACGCATGTAATAAAATTTACTTTGATTACCTAATAGGGCAATGGCGTGAAATTTTATTCGTGAAATTACTACAGGTATATAATAGATCGGTGCCTTGGAAGGAAAGAGTGGACGAACTAATATCGTGGTTTATTCATCCAAGCACGCCGATAAACTTTGGTTTATTGTATATCGAGGAACCAGACTTTACCGGACACGGCGTGGGAATACACGGACCGATTTTCGACGGGGTCTTGAAGAAATTAGATAATATTACAAAATATTTGCACGACGAACTCGAACGTCACAATTTAAGCGACGTTAATGTTATTCATTTGAGCGACCATGGGATGGTCGGAGTAAGGATGGACAGAATTATTAATCTAACACTATATATCGAAAGCTCGGATTACGATATCATCGGCACTAATCCCGTGTTTCATATAGTTCCAAAACCGAGTAAGTTTTTGAAAATTATAATATCAAAGTGTAAACGAGAAGGAAATTTTATGGTAAAATTGGAATAAGAATTTGAATTTAAGTAGTTCGCGTGTACCGTTTCAGATAAATTTGATCTAATATATCAAAATTTAAAGAAAGCGGCGGAAGAAACAGAAAAGTTTGTGGTTTACAAAAGAGAAGAGATCCCAAAAAAGTATCATTATGGCAATAATGAAAGAGTGGGACCGATTTTAATAGTCGCCAAGCTTGGTTATGGTTTTCAGACTTTACTCGGAGAAGTTCCATTTTATGAAAAAGAATTCAATGTCACTAGTAAGTTTTTTGGTCACATAAATTCAGGTGTCCTTAACTTCAGATTTTCCTTTTGAAATAATTTGGTTATTTTGTGGCTTTTCTCGACAGTAAATGACAAATCCGAATTTGGAGCGCACGGGTACGACAACGAAGCTATGGAAATGCATCCGTTTTTCTTCGCAAAGGGTCCAGCTTTTATTCCCCGATGTAAATTGGAACCTTTCGATAACGTCGATCTAGTACCTCTGTTCTGTGATATTCTTCAGCTTAAATGTCCACCCAATAATGGAACTTTGGAACATACAAAACCGTGTTTAACGGCTCACTCGCAGTCAATACGGAATAAATCTTCTACGGCATTAAGTGAGTGAACGTTTCGCTTTGAGTTTCTTCTCTCGTTCCATTAAATGTTACAAATTTCTGCAATTACTGGAATTCATTAATAAATATCGGATTGTCTATAGTTAGATAATTTTCTAAATAAAATATTTCTATTTTTCAGTTATAGGTGTCGTGTTCCTAATTAGT